>JAPJBO010000530.1:0-156272 GCA_030068145.1 Diplonema papillatum
TTTTGGTTCTTTTTGGTCGAGGATCGAGCAAAACACCCCCCTGCTGCTTTGTGAAGAAAAAAAAACCCCGAGGGGCGGGGCCGCGAGTTTCGAGCAAACCACGAGTGGAAGTGCTGGGCGCTGTGTCCCTACGAAACACAGAGTCTAGTGCCGGGAACATGCTTCCCCCGAACGGGACGCTCTTTGGTCGTCGTCGCGCCGTGTCCTGTGTCCACACGGTGTTCAACCCCCACACACGAGTGGAGAGGCTGGCTGACCCGGAGTAATATGCGATGGCAACAACGCATCCAGATCGTCTCCGATCTACATCTGAGCCGGTCCATCCCCTCTTGATAGACCGTGATGGACCGAATAATACAGCACCGTCGATGCAGCACTAGGGACTAGGGATGGACCTGATAGACTGTGGTGGACCGTGATTCACTGTGATAAACAGCGGCAGGCACTTCGATGTAGTTTCAAGAGATAGGGACGGACCAGCTCAATAACGCCGGTTCCTACAGTTCTTCCTGGTTGCTTCATTCGAAAGAGTGAGACTGAATCAGGAGACCACCCGGATGTTGTTTTGAAAACAAATGACTGGTCCCCCGACGCGACCCGCACGATCGAAAGCTACGCGGGATCTTTCCCGCACCTTCTCCATGGGACAGCTGGATCTGGCCGGTGAGTCACATCTCCCTTTTTCTGCGAGCAGAAGTGCACCGGAGAAGGGGAGAACCTACCACACTCAGTACCCCGTGTGCCGGCGGCTTCTAAAAAGCTGTTTTCGACAGCCTTTGAGCCGCGTCCGTACACGTCCGCCGTGTTCGACAACGAAGCGGGTCAACACCCCCCCAACAAATAAGATTTCCATTGTGACTCTGCGAACACGGGAACCCATGACACCATTATCGCATTTTTGCGTCAGGCGTTGCTGTTTGTCGAGATCATTTTCGAGACCGAACCCCGGAAAGTGTTCGTTTTCAGTGGCTTGCTTCTTTTTCCCTGTCTTTCCCCCCCGCCCCCGTATCCTAGCCCTTTTAGGTACCCCTGCATCACACTTCGTGCGTCTACCCACCCGCACGTGAGAGCTTCCAGCTACAGAAGGGTGGAAAGAGAACACGTGAAGAACCTCGGGTGTGACGCTTCCGAAGGGGGACGGCTCGCGGCGCCGCCGCTTGGCGACCTCTCCCTGCCTTTCGCACCACTTCCTTCTTCCGTGTCCGACTTCCGGTTTTGGATGCTTCCCAAATAATACTTTTTTTGCGCGCGCGCGTGTAGAAAGCGGTCGTTTTCCACGCCGTCGTCTTCAGCACTGCGAGCAAGTTATCTCAGCTGTTTTCACGAGACACGCAACAAACACCACCAGCCCTGTACGCAAACAAGGCACAGGTGGTCAACTCACCTGCACCAGCCCCTGAAAGATCTCCGCACAGCCGTTCTGACCCGACACTTCAATGCAATCGTCGTCGCTAGCTCACGCTTTCACAGGCTTGTGCGATGTTGTCGATTGTGCGAAGCACAGGGAAGAATGCAAAACCAAGAAAAGACACCAGTCTGCATCGGAAGCACAAAAAAATTAATCTCTTCCGAGAGATGGAGAAGCGGCGTTCGTCATCGCCTTCAAATGCTGCGGCCAAGAAGCGTGCCGGCGCAGTGCCCGGGCTCGGGCCGTTCAGTGTTTCATTCAACCTGATGGATTTGCTTCATCTTCCCCTTGGCCTCCTCGTTTCGTCGTTCTCCGGTCATACCTGTCCTCCGCCTGTGCCATTAATTTATCGTCCACCCCTCCGAACTCGTACAATCACGAACATGCACGTCAGAGGTGCAATTCTTCAATCGTAGGAAGACGAACTTCTGCGAAAGCGTGCGACAAGAATGTTCTTCATCACTCAAGAACAAGATACCAAGATGATCAGATACCGTAGTAGTCCACTGCTGTAGACGATGCCGTCTCCAGGGCCAAAGGGGCAGGCGTGCAGAGAAGGACTCAGCAGCAAAGACTGCCAGAGAACCGAACCCCGCGGCTCGAACGTCCACAGAACAAAGCATCCAGCGCGCGACGACCCTGAGTTGGTCCATCCCCTGCTGATAGACTGCGGCAGTCCACGGGCGCGACCCCGTGATGACAGGGGCCGTCTAAAAGATGGCGAGAACCCAGTTTCCGTTGAGAATTTGCCTTGCAATAACCATCAACCAGTCGCAAACCACTGGATAAGGTTGGCCTCGATCTTCGGTGGGCAGCATTTTGCACATGTGCTGCTCCGAGTAGGACGAAACAGCTCGGACCCACTAAAAAAAAAAAGAAGAAGAAACGTTTGCGTCGCCCAATGCAAACACGCGACCTGCCGCAAACCGCGAAACACGCCAAGCAAAAAGGTGGGGGAGGGGGGTTGTGTGGGAGTTTCTGCTCTTCGTATTGTCTGACGAGAACTGCCTAGAAGAGTTTCTGCTCTTCGTATTGTCTGACGAGAACTGCCTAGGAGAAAGGGAGAAGTAAGAACACGTCTTTGTAACTGATAGCACTAGCGCAAGGGAATGTTGAGTGACTGCCTTAACCCGGGGAAACGAGCTTGGGCGAGGTCACCGGGGGGTTAGGGAGGGTGGGAAAACTTGAATTTCTCTTTGAACCAACCACACCCTGAAGGCTGTGTTAAGTTCTCTAATCGACTTTTCGTGGTGCATCAACTCCCTCAGTGAAAGTGTGATAGGGAGGCGTGCGCAGTGGCGCGATGCCGGTGTCTTCGGGGGGCAGAATGCGCGGGACGCTGTGGCGGCCGTCGTCCGGGACGATCGAGACGCCGCGGGCGGTGTCCGGGCTTGGCGGCGGCGTCGAGCGGCGCGGCCCGTGGCAGCCGGCGGAGGAGGAGGAGGAGGAGGAGGTGCGGTTCCAGGAGGACGACGTCCTCGACTTGATCGACAAGGTGACCGAGCGGCAGGGGAGCGACCCGTGGCTGCAGCTGTACAACACCGCGAGCAAAGCGAGGGCGCGGCGGGAGTCGAGCCAGAAGGCCGGGCGGCAGGTGATGGAGGCGCTCGACCGGCAGCTCGCTGCGCAGCAGCGGAAGACGGTCTGCCTGTCCAAAGGCGAGCCCAGCCCGTGGGCCCGCCTCCACCAACAGGCCGCCCACCCCCGTCCCGACAGCGAAGGCGGGGGCAGCCGAATCCCGGTCATTACGTCGTACGCCCGCGGCCTCACGCCGAAGCACGACGTCATCTACCGGTTGACGTCCCCCACGGTTGGCCGCCGGTCTGCAGGCCGGACCGAGTCGCCGAAGCCGCAGAGGCGGAGCCACTCCCGCGGGCTCCACGACCGGTTGTACAACGAGCGCAACGCCCTCGCCCGGCGGCGCGGCGAGCGCGAAGCGGAGCGGGTGGCGCGGGAGACCAAGGGCATGCGCGCGACGCCGGAGATCAACCGGCCGGCGGCCGGCCGCTCGTCGTTCCTCGGCTCGTCGCGCGCGGGGTCGCCGTCGCGGGGCGCGTCGCAGCCGCAGGCCCGCCCGAGGGACGCAGACTTCGACAGCGTCGCCTTCTTCGCGCCGGAGGCGACGTCCGTAGCCGAAATCCGCGCCGCCCCGCGCGCGGGCACGGACACGCCGTCGGTCGGAGGAGGACGGGACCAACACCAGCTGCAGCCCCAGCAACAACACCGACAGCAGCAAGAACCCCGGCTGCAACAGCAACACCAACAACGGGAGGTGCGAAGGACGAACACAAGCAGCAGCAGCAGCACCATGCGGAGGTGCGACGTCGAGTCGATAAACAAGGAGGACGAGTCGAAAGAAGCGTCCCGTGGCCGCGCTGAGGTGCAACCCCAGGGCCCGGCCCGCGGCGGGCCGCCGATGGTCGTCGTCGATTCGGACGAGGACGAGGACGACGACGACGACGACGAGAGCGACGGGGACGAGTTCAAAGACGTGCTGCCGTCGCCTCCGGACGGACCCCTGCCGCCGCGCGGCGCGCCGTTGAAAGCGCAGCCCGCGCTGCTCCGGCCGGCGGGGGTCCACCACAAGTCGCCGTCGCCGTCGTTCCACTCGGCGTCGCCGACGAGCGGCGCGTCGACGGCCCTCGGGGCGGCGTCGACGGCGGCGCCGCGGCTCCGGTTCCGCGAAGGGGCGGAGGTCACCTGCGTGACGGCCGGCGGCGGCACGTTCGGCACCATCGTCGCGGTGCGCGAAAACGGGCACGCCTACCGCATTGCAACCGCCGCGGGCGACCTGTACGCAGGGGAGGACACCGACGAGTTCGTGAGCGACGCGGGGAAGAAGTACTTCGTGATGAAGTCGCCGGAGGGCAGGGTTGGCATTGCCTACCAAGACGTCTTCGTCACCGACCTGCAGCGGGACAGCGCCGCGGAGGCCGTCGGCGTGCCGATCGGCGGGCGCATCACGGCGGTGGACAAGGTCGCGGTGAAGACCCAGAAGGACATCGAAACCGCCCTGCGGCTCGCGCCGGTCGGCGCGCCGTTTGCCATCCACGTGCTCGCGGCCAGCCGGGGAACGTCGCCTTCCAAGTCGCCGCCTTCCCCGGGCTCGCTCACGTACGGGCACAAGTCCCCCGCGGGGAGTCGGGGTGGGGGTGTCGCTGTGAAGATGCACACACGCCCCGGGCCTGCCAGGTCACCGGCACCGCCCCCGGTGAAGACGCCGACGGCGGCGTCGAGTAGTGTGTCGGCGCCGGGAGTGAGTTCGCCGCGGGGCAGCGCGTACCAGTCTGCGTGGTCCGAGCAGGGGAAGGCGGCGCCAGGGCCGCGGGCGTTCAAGAAGATGGCCCTCGGCGGCTCGGTCAAGGGCGGCGACGCGCACGGCCGCGAGTCGACGCCTTCGGCGGGCCTCCGCTCGCCGCCGGCGTCGATGGCGCCCAGCTCGTACTTGCTGGCGGCGGTCACGGCTGCCAAGTCGCCGCCGCCTCCGCAGCCGACGCGGCTCCGGCCGGCCCGAAAAGTGCCGAGGCCCCGGCTTCCTCCACCGGAAGGCTGAAGCTACCGACGGCAGCAATCCGTGACGAAGCAGACGTGCAAAGCCAACGCACGTCGTTCTCAACATGCCGCGAAGTTTGCGCGTTTCACCAACCGGTGCTCGCGCTGATACTCGGGGCTCGGTTGTTGTTGCATTTCACCTGCGCAACTAAACGTGAATGTCATCCAGTTGGCGAGCAGCGGCACCAGCTGCTGTTTGCCCTGGGAACCGCCTCGCATGTCAAGCGTCGGAGACTGAAAACACCGGTTTCTGAACCCCAGGAACAGCCGAAATTAGTTGACCACTACTGCGGATAGTAGGTCCTGAAGGAACATTTCCGGAACAACGGTTGCGCATGAAGAAATGCTGCACCCAGCCAACGAGACAGAAAGTGCTAGTATAAGACTCCCCTCTGCAGAGAGAGGTTGAACTCTGCGCACGCAAAAGTGTGAATCCAGACGAGTCGATCCCGTCGCTTCTTTTGTTCGCGCAAGCCCCACCTCCGAAAATGTTCGCCGCTGCAACCCAACGTTACCCGCGCAGCTTTCTCTAGCCCTCACTGCCACCTCCGCAGTGGTCCTGCAACCAAAAAAAAGTAAAAGGTTCTCTACTGTGAAATACCCGGAACCAATGTTTAGAATTGAATTGCTTGATAGTGGCCAAAAAAATGGGCGACGTTTCTCGTTCGTTTTTTCTTGAAGAACAACGCACTGTCATATGATTCGGGAAATCAGCCCTTCTGGGGTCAGAAGCGAGCCGAGAAGAGCCATGGCAGGGTCCTGAGTGCCTGCATCCCGGACTTCAGGAGCCGTATACTAAGTCAATGCGGGAGTGAAAAAGTGCGGGAGTGCCACTCCCGCATTGAGGGGGTCCCACTCCCGCATTGGGGAAGTCCCACTCCCGCATTGAGGGAGTGAGGCCGACCGCACAAACGACCGCAAAACCACTCCCGCAATCCGGAGTGGGAGTTCGGGGTGTAGTGACTACGGCGGTGCATGAGCACACATCTATCGACATGGATGAACTGACAGACCCGCAGGCAGTAGATGTATGGTTCCAAATGGCTGACGATGTTCGGGACGAGAACTATCGTGTTGGTGTTCCCATGCTCGCGAAAGCATGCGTAAGCGTGGAGGACGAGCTGCAGGCCGTGCACAGGACGACAGAGCGACCAATGGTTGCCTACGGTGCTCACCAGTGGAATTCGAGGTGGCGGGCCGTAACTTCCAGCTCGATGCAGATCAGCTGTCCCATTGGCACGAGCATTTCAAGCAGCATCAAAACGGCGAATGGAAACACACCAGGAATTGAAGGACAAAAAGCGCGACAACTCTGGTTGTTCGTCAAAAAAAATAGGACACACACGATGAAGGCCAGAGAGGTGCAGACGTACCTCCTCCTCGGCGTGCGAACCTTCCAGCAGTTCATGCGGAACGTCCTCGCGCCGCTGATGGTGTTCATGCCGGCGGAAATCAACGACCAGCGGGGCATCCTGCTCAGCGCAGTGGCCGCGGGTTACTTCTTCACGCAGGTGCCCGGCGGCGCGGTGGCTGACAGAATCGGGCCGAAGTTCGTCGTGTCCGTCGCGCTCGCGGGATCGGTGGCCGCGTGCTTCATGATCCCGGTCATGTACGACATGTATGGGGCCATGGGCATGTGGTGGTGCCTCGCGTTCATGGGCATGATCACCGGGCCGTTGTTTCCGGCAACTTCCGTCATCCTTTCGAAGTGGATACCCCCCGCCGAGCGGTCGCAGGCGTCGACGATGATGGACATCGGAATCTCGATAGGCGCCCTCATCGCGGTTCCGGCGGGCGGCTTCCTCGGGAGCCAGCTGGGGTGGGCCGGTGCATACACCGTCGTGGCGTCCTGCTCGTTGGTGTTCACCCTCCTGTGGATCTTCCTCAGCGCAAACGAACCGGCCAGCTGCTCCTTCATCTCGAAGCAGGAGCTCGAATACCTGGAAGACGTCGTCCCCGCCGCCAAGCCGGAGCCTTCGAAGACCGCAGCTCCGAAGCCGAG
The DNA here is from genome assembly GCA_030068145.1 of Diplonema papillatum. NCBI lineage: Eukaryota > Euglenozoa > Diplonemea > Diplonemida > Diplonemidae > Diplonema > Diplonema papillatum. The sequence continues at coordinate 6,963 of JAPJBO010000530.1, forward strand.
CGCCCTCGGCGCTTTCAAATACCTCCTCACCGCCCCGGTCCTGTCGATCTTCTTCAGCCACATGGCCTTCAACTACGGCGCGTATTTTGTGACCAACTTCAACCCGTTGTATTACAAAGATGTCTTTTCCCTCACCGCGGCGACGGCGGGCATCCACCTGACTCTGCCGCACTTCGGGAATCTGGTGGGGAAGATGCTGAACAACACGGTGTACGGCATGCTGCAGCGGAGGGGCGTGTCGAGGTTGAACAACCGGAAGGCGTTCGTGCTGCTGAGCTCGTTGGGGTCCGCGGGCTTCATGCTGCCGATCATGTTCGTGCAGGACTCGCCGGTGTGGGTGACCACCGTCCTCGTGACGACCGCCAACTTTTTCTTCGGGTTCGCGCCGTCGGGGTTCAAGGCGAACTACCTCGACGTCACCGTGGCGTACACCGGGATCATCTCGGGCGTCGGGAACACGCTCGGCACTGTGTCGTCGTTCGTTGGACCCAATGTGGTAGCGCTAGTCCTGCAGCACACGGGTTCGTGGGCGTACGTCTTCATTTCCATCGGCTTCTTCAACGTCGTTTCTTCCGCCAACTTCATGCTGCTGGCCTCCGACGTCCCCGTCGAGTCCCGGCGGGAAAAGCCCCATTGACTCCACCACCGCGGCCATGACCTGGACATCGTGTAGTACGTGTCCCCATGCTCACCGGTCTCCCGGCCAACGCGCCGGGGGGCGTAAGCTTTCCGCAAGGGGTGGGGACGGCGGCCCCTCCGAGTGTTTTTGTCTGTCTTTTACCGACACGAAGCCCCACAGTACAAGCAGTGGCACACTTTCCATCTCGGACGAGATAGAAGAACGTACCACATACCTCCCCCCCCAATAGCCTCTGCGGTCCCCTGCGACTGTAGCACAGACCCTTGGATTAGGCCAGTCCACGCAGTTCTTCCTTGAGTTCCCTTGTGGAACAAGCTAGCTTCTTCTGAAGGCTATTGAGTCTCCTGATTGTTCGTCCAGAGAAAGAAAGTAAAGTCTTTAGCCATACTTCAACTAACTTTGCTTCCTGGTGGGGCTGTTTGCGCAGCAACTCAGGCGAGAGCGATGACGGCTGGAGGAAAAATTTAATGCCAGAGTCGCTTGAGATCCTCGGCGCTTCGTTTCAGATCATCAGCGCTTAGTTTCAGATCCTCGACGTGGCACTCGATAGCCTTTCGACAACCCCGCATTCGTGCAGCAATGGCCAAGGACACACTCGATTAACACTGCGTTTTCTATTTCCGCGCCCTGCCTTTCCTTTGACGCGCAAACCGACACACCAAAAGCACTACGCGAAGCGCCTACTAGACTTGCCATGAGGAAACGTTTTTTTCTATCCTCGGCGTGATAGCAAAGCGATGGCCTGACTATCCTGCGTGACCGGTTCGCAGGGATGCAGCCATCCAGCGCCGACTGAGCAGTCCGAGCGTGAACACCAGTGTTGCGAAGCCCCGTATAGTTAAGAGAGATGGTGGAGGTCCGTTGCGGTGTTGACGTGCAAATCGCTCGTCAAAGCTGGGTATAGGGGCGAAAGACCCATCGAACCATCTAGTAGCTGGTTCACTCCGAAGTTTCCCTCAGGATAGCGAGAACCAAAACAGGAGTTAGCCAGGTAAAGCGAATGATTGGAGGCATTGGGGAAATCGCTTCCTCGACCTATTCTCAAACTTTAAATGGGCGTGAGCTCGGGGTTACTTCATTGAACCCTGACGTAGAATCCTGGTTCTAAGTGGGCCACTTCTGGTAAGCAGGACTGGCTTGAAACAATCTGCACCCAGAAACCTGGTATCCGCAGGCGTACCCGTGCAGTGGAAGCGCAAGTCCTCCCGTCGAGAAGGCGTGCTCTGGATGTCCACGGCACCGAAGCGCCGTCCGGCGGAGAGCACCAAAAAGCAGAGAATCCGGCATTTAACAAGAAGTTCGCTATCACCATCCCAAACGCAGGACTCCCCGAAACCACTAAACCGGTCGGGTGGAACACAAACGGGAAGTCGTGCTTCGCGCTTGTGTGGCACGGTGAGCAGTGGCGCCTTCGGCACAGCCAGAGGCATCCTGCAGTCCTGACCGCCTCTCCTGAGAGATAGGACCTTTCTCACTCGTCTCTTGCACCTCTAGCTTTCGTGCAATCACTCACTCTCTCTCTCTCTCTCTCTCTCTCTCTCTCTCTCTCTCTCTCTCTCTCTCTCTCTCTCTCTCTCTCTCTCTCTCTCTCTCTCTCTCTCTCTCTCTCTCTCTCTCTCTCTCTCTCTCTCTCTCTCTCTCTCTCTCTCTTCTCTCTCTCTCTCTCTCTCTCTCTCTCTCTCTCTCTCCTCTCTCTCTCTCTCTCTCCACAACGAAAAAAAACGCTAAAAAATCAGGGTCATCCCTTCCCTATCGCCCCCCCATCCCCAGAACCCCCCCCTCTCGCCCTACCTGCATGAGCTCCGAGGATCGGGGCTGGGAAGGGAGCGAAGACGAAAACACAGCGCCCGCGGCGGTCCGCCCACAGTCGCGCACTTTTTCTTTCTATTCTTTTTCCCTCTCCGTAGGGTGCTAAAAGACGTTGTCGTAGCGCCGAACACAAGCAAGACGGAAAAGAAACCAAAAACTTGGACCAAAAAACCGCGCACAGCACAAGAAAACGCAAGCAAAATAAAGAGAAGTGATACTGAGCGCGGCTGCACAGGGAACCTAAGGTTGTGCGCCCGCTCTCGCTTGGGCCTCCTTGTTCCCGTATCACGCCGTTCTCAGTGGGTTCTGGGCCCCCACGCCGCTCGGGACGAGGCAAACCTGCCCTGTTTTTTTTTTTTCGTCTCCGACACCGTGGAGTCCGAATCGACCCGCGGACACCCCCCGTCCAGTATACAAGGACCAGGGATTTCCCTGACATCCCCCCCCCCTCTCGCTCTTTCTTCTCTCTCGTATTTTCGCGGGGGTTTCTTTCTTCGTCGTTCGAACGCGGAGAAAAAGCCGGAAACTGCGGAAACGGTGGCACGTGTTGCGCGCGCTTCGGATATCCGGATCGCCTCCCTGATCGGGGAAGAGGGGTTTCTCGTCGTGGGTGCACGATGTATCCTTCGACGCCGAGTAGCGCGTCTTCCGTCGACGGCGAGAAGAAGGCGTTCGGCGACCGGCAGCGGCGGTGGGTGTGGGAAGTTCTGGCGGCGATCCCGATCCTGCTGTTTTTCGGGTACCTCGAAGTCGTGCAGGTGCGGCAGCTCCTCGCCTCCGGCGAGATGGCGTCGGCGCGGCTGCGGAAGCAGCGGCAGCCGTCCGCCGGCGGCTGCGGCGGCGACGGCGCGCCGGGGCCGTGCCTCACCGTGTTCGTCACGACGTACAAGCGGAAGGCGTCCGCCCACGCGGCCGCGAGCCATTACCGGTTTTGCCCGAGCGTCGCGGAGGTGCGCCTCGTGTGGGCAGAGTCGGAGGAACCACCGTTCTTCGACGACAGCCGGGGGGCGCCTGTCCACGTGGACAACCACTACCCGAGCACGTCGCTGAACGCACGGTTCAAGCCTCTCCGGGAGGTTTCGACGGCTGCCGTGTTTTCGGTCGACGACGACGTGCGGGTGACCTGCCGCGACTTGAGCGATGCCTTCGCCGAGTGGCGGAGGCAGCCCGGGCGGCTGGTCGGGTTCTTCCCCCGCGTCGTCGAAAGGGACTACGCCGGGGCGTGGCGGTACCGCGCGTTCCCGTCGGTCCACAGCTCGGGCCGGTACTCGATCATCCTAACCAAGGCCGCGGTGCTGCCGACGCGGCTGCTCGAGGTTTACTCGGCTGACGAGCCGAAGCAGATATCCACTCGCCTCCTCGTCGAGCGCCAGCGGAACTGCGAGGACATCGCGCTCCAATTCGTCGCGGCGTACGAGACAGGCCTCGCGCCGTTGTTCTACAGCCCGCGGGACGAAGTCGTCGACTACGGGAGCTGGCTCTTCGGGCTGTGGATGTCCGGCTTGTCGAGCAGACGGGCTGCCGGGCAGCACATGATGGCGCGGAGCCAGTGCGTGGCGCTCCTGCACAAAATCTGGAACACCGCGGCGACCGTCCCGCTGGAAGAGCGGCGGAACGCGACGGACCCCGGGCTGATGCGCCGGACGTTTGCGCACTCTGACACGCCGCTGCCTCTCTCGACGGAGGTTGCAGGGACTGGCCGTTGGATGCCGGCCACTGGTTGGGAAGTCTTGTCTTCTGACCTTTGGGCACCGGTGATGGTGTCGATGCCGCCGCTGGTGTGCATTGGCATTCTGTGCGTGTGCTGCTTTGTTCTGTACCGGCTGAACTGCCGGCAGCAGATCAAGCCGCCCACGTCGCCGTCGCTGCTGATCCTCAAGCTGGCGCGGTGCCTCCTCGTCGCGGGGTTCGTCTGCGTGTGCATCATGCTGCTCGACTGCTGCAGGAACCACGTCAAGCCCGCGCCCAGGCCGGCCCTCCCCACGTGCAGCTACCCGCACCTCGCCACCCCGCCGCCGCCGTTGCTCCCACCGGAGCACCGGCTCCGCATCGCGGTGTTCACCGGGGTGTATTCAGGGGTAGTGGACGGCGTCTCGCTGACGCTCAACAAGATGGTCCAGTACTTCCTCGACGTAGGCCACGAGGTGCTGGTGTTCTCCCCGGACAACCCGGTCCCTACGGGCATCCCGAACTACTCGGGCCGCGTGGTGCGGGTAAGTGGATGGAGTGGGTACCTGCTGGGCAGGCCGGAGTACTACTACGCCGTCGGGATCGGGAAGACGGCGCAGGCCGAGCTAGACGCGTTCAAGCCGGATGTCGTGCACATCGCGACGCCCGACGGGGCCGCGGTTGAAGTGCAGGCGTGGGCGCAGGCGCGCGGGGTGCCGACGCTGTGCAGCTACCACACGCGGTTCAACACCTACTTCCGGTACTACGGCCTCGGGCACCTCCTCGAGCCGATCTACTGGCAGTCGGTGGCGCCGTTCTTCAACACGTGCACGCGGGTGCTGCCGCCGACGGACGCGGTGCGCGACGAGCTGAAGGCGAACGGGATCACGACCCGCATCGACCTCTGGCCGCGGGGGGTTGACACTGCGACGTTCACTCCGGACAAGCGGTGCGCGGGCTGGAGGGCGGCCGCCAGGGCCGCCGGCGAGATCGAGGTTGCGGGAGCCCCGGACGAGGTGGTCATTTTGCTCGCGTGCCGGCTGGTGCTCGAGAAGAACTTGAAGCTATTCGTTGATCTCCTGAACCGGCTCTCGGCCGCAGGGGTCGCCTTCCGGTCGGTCGTCGTGGGGGACGGCGGCGCCAGGGCCTGGATGGAGCAGCAGCTGCCGGGGACCCGGTTCATGGGGCGGGCGGACGAGAAGACGATGTCGATCGCCTACGCGTCGGCGGACATCTTCTTGTACCCGTCCGTGACCGAAACCTGGGGCAACGTCGTTCTCGAAGCGATGGCTTCCGGGCTGCCCGTCATCGGAGCGAACGCTTCGGGCACTGCCGCCTTGGTGAGGCACAACGAAACGGGGTTCATCGCGGACCCCGAAGACCCTGACGCCTTCCTCCGGTACCTCGTCGCTCTCGTCGACAACCCGCAGCTCCGCCTCTCCATGTCCCGACGGGCCCGTGCCGTCGCGGAGACCTACACGTGGGCGTCGGCGTTCAACAAGCTCAACAGCTACTACTCGGACACCCTTTTGACCCGCAAGCGCTGAATTTCGGAGCATCCTTTAAGTCCCCCCCTCCCAGTGTCGTGCTCGGTTGATTAGAACCCATCCACCCTTTTCTTCCCCCTGGGATTCACGGGGGGAAGGGAGGCTGTGTGTGTGTGTGTGTGTGTGTGTGTGTGTGTGTGTGTGTGTGTGTGTGTGTGTGTGTGTGTGTGTGTGTGTGTGTGTGTGTGTGTGTGTGTGTGTGTGTGTGTGTGTGTGTGTGTGTGTGTGTGTGTGTGTGTGTGTGTGTGTGTGTGTGTGTGTGTGTGTGCGTTCGAATAGATACTAGATTTCTTTCCTCCCCTCCCAAAAGAAGACACGGAGTTCGTCTGTGCAAGCGGGCTTCCGCTCTGAAAACACAGCGAACCGCGCGTCTTCTTCGCACCGCCATCTACGTTGGAACCACAGGACGTCGTCGTCTGTCTGCCGCCAGACCTCCCTCGTAGAAACTCGTGGCGCCTTCGAGAGCGTAGTCGAGCAAGCAACACCCCTACCAAACCACTCGAACGCGCGTTGTGTGGGCGGGGCACAAAGGACTTCATCCAGCAGACTTGCCGCTGAAAACTTCCCGAAAAAATTTCCCCTCCCACTCCCACTCCCAACTCCTCAGCGTTGAATTTTTAATCCTCCGGCATGCGCACTCGGATGTAGCCTCCGCAAAAGAAGCAAAGCACGAAACCCCCCACTCCGGCTAACGAGCGAAAAGTCTCGCCGCAACGCGCACCTGATCTTGTTCTCCACGACGAGCCTCGGCTGGGTTTGGATTGAAAGGATTTGCCGTGCCTCAGTTGCGCGTGAGTTTCCCCCTCCTGGTCTGAGTCGGTCCGTCCCTATCTCTTGAAACTGCATCGAAGTGCCTGCCGCTGTTTATCACAGTGAATCACATTCCACCACGGTCTATCAGGTCCATCCCTAGTCCCTAGAGCTGCATCGAATTGCCCGTGCTGTATTCTTCGGTCTATCACGGTGTATCAAGAGGGGATGGACCGGCTTATGGTCGGGAGTTCTCACTCAACTCCCCGCGCGGTTGGCGGCAACTGACCCTGCCGTCAAAAACGAAATGCGCTTACTCATAGACGATACCATGAAGAAACACTTTCGAACGATGGTCACGACCATGAAGAATCCCTTTCGAACGATGGTCACGGAGACTCTCGAAACCCGGGATCCGCAAGCGAACATTCAGTCTGAAAAAGTCAACGCCCGACGAAGTGCCTCTAAAACTGGCGACGTCCCTGCCCTCCTCGCTTGCAAGGGAACGGGGTCTTTTTTTGAAAACAGCAGGAAAATAAACACAAAAAAGAGAGGGAAGTCTTCACTGCACACTGCGGCTACAGCCCACCCAGTGAAGAGGCCAACTCACCTGATCCCAGATGTGCCAGCATCCAGCATTTGGAACGTGCACAGCTACCGGGGGCGTGAACTGCAGGCACGGTCGGGACAGCCGCAGCGGATGCGCTCGCGTCAGGCTGTCCTTTTGTCAGGCAAACGAGAGGCCGCGGTGAGGAAACGTTCGAATCACTCGAAAGGGGAGACTTGTACGTCAATCGAGAGAAAAAGAGCCAAATCTGCAGTCTTGCAAAGTGCAAGCAGTTCTGGACGAACTTGGCATGCGGGGGGGGTGGGGTGGACCTGTTGGTCAAGTACAAAACACATTGACCAGAGGAGCAACCATGACCTCCTCCGACATAGTCCCCGTACTAACCTCTCTCACTGCTGTCTCTCTCTCTCTATCCGAACGCCATTTTGCACGTGTCCGAGCGTACGTCTCGTCTTTCGCGAGCTTTTGCTCTCACTGCCTTTTGTTTTCCGAACTTTCGAGCTAACGTTCCACCGCAGTTGGTTTCACTCAACAAGTACATCCGTTCTTAAGTTGCGTCGTCCTGTAGCACGACTCGCTGCGCAACCATTTCCTTTGTCGACACTCGAGGATGCGGCCTTCGCAGCAACCGCAAATCCTTTTGAGGATTCAGGAAACCTCAACAACGAAACCCCCAAACCCTGAGATTGCGTCCGAAATAGACATCGTAGCAACGATGGGGTCGTCCCCGGCCTCGAGAGAAGGCGCGGACCCGTGACCAATGAGTATTGCGATCCAGGTCGTGCAGTCGAACCAATCCGGTGGCCGGTCAAGGAAGGTGTGGAGGGAAACTTACATCAGTCGAATGAGGGTTTTCCCTCCCGTCCTGACAATCTTCCGGTCGCAAACATTGTTTCGCGCCTTCCGGAAGGCAAACCCATTGGTTGACTCCGCGCTTTCCGTGCAGTGAAGCACGACACGAGCTAGTCGCCCGCTGACCATCGCCACAGATTCTCTGCAAGGGAGAGCACACGAGAAGGGCGAAAACGACCACACAAAACAAGATCCGCAGGACAGCACGAACTGGCTTTTGCACGCATCCCCCCTTCCTCTGTTGTGTCCGCACCGCAAGCTGTACGTGCTAGTACTGGTTCTGTTTCTTCGTCCGGCGGCACCCATCCCCCACCCCAGCACGCTCGAGTGAGTCGCAGTCAAAAAATTGGACGACGCCCCTGAGTATTTTAACTGGTTGCTCAGACACAGTCGCCGGGGACCTTCTCTCCGAAGGGATTCGCCTGTGCTCTCGTAGCTGAGCTACGAGCAAGCACCTACCCAACACATCACTGTGGTCCGCCTAATGTGTCCGTGGCTTGAAGGACCGAAACACGGTGCAGGTCGGACACGGTGTGAGCACATTCCATTTCAAACACGTTTTCCTGGTATTCCACTCCCATCCTCTCGCCCCCCAGCTATTCCGTGCATTCGCGATCCTGTAGTCGTTCTTCTCCATTTCTTCCTCCCTATCAGCAGCGTTGAGTTGAAAGTGACAAAGCAGAGGGCGCCGCAAAGTCGACGTCTGTCTCGCGTGCCAAAAGATCAGTGGTCAATATTTTCTCTATCTCGGGGGGAGGGGGGGTACGTGGGTGGGTGAGGGGAGGCGTGGAGGAAGATCGGAACCACCACCGCGTTGAGTTCTCTTGGAGAGAAAACAGCCGTCCGCTCTTCCTTGCTGCAAAGGAGGGGCCAGCTTCGACGAGCGAGTTGCACGTCGACCCCGCAGCGGACTTCCCCTGTGATTCCTTCGGGTGCGCGTTACCTGTACTTATGTTAGTCGTAGGGATGCAGGCACCGCTACCTTTTCCGTGTAGGGTGTCGTGGGAAAAAAACAGGGAAGCGAATCTAGCGGGGGAACCTCGAAAGACATGCAGACTGCACATGGGCCTTAGTCGGCAGCCATTGCAACACGAAATGTTTCGGCGGCACTGCGAGGTAGGAAGGGGTAGTTGGTACCGGTGTTGTCCTGGCCTCCTGTGGTAGTGAGCTCTTTTGAGTACTGAAATCTTGCGGGTTGCCCTGCAATGTATTGTGCAAGCCAAGAAGACGTAGGCAGCGTGTTTTGGCGGTTAATCAGAATTCCTGACCTGAAAATGATACAGGGTAAATGCACGTGGAAAACGATCAACCGGCACGCACACCCAGGCTGTGATTGACTGCACCCCTCGTCCCGAGCATCTGGTGCAGGATGGTTGGATTTGGGCTGCCCACAAATGCATGAGTTGAACTAAACACAGCAACCCGCTCACCCGTTCAAAAAAGCGAAGAGAGACTCCCTTTTTGCTCTAAGGATTCGTGTGCCGAGGACAGAATGCGGCGGTGGCTAAAAAGAAACAGCCGAGTACCCGGGCTTGGGCACTTTGCACTTTTCTTCCCGCTTTAAAAAGAGAAGGCTTGCGGGCTGCACTTCTCTTCCCGCTTTAAAAAGAGAAGGCTTGCGGGCTTCACAAGAACCGAACCCGGACCGTCCGCTAGCATCTGCGCGGAAAAACGGTCAGGCATAGAATTCGAGAAGAAGTCGAAAGGTCACCAGGTCCATCCCTTATCTTCGAACTGCCTTGCTCGCGCTATGCTGCATATGGTGAACCGAAAGTGTTCCCGTGCACGAACACGATGTACACGGTACAGGCGCTCGCATGAATTTGAGCAAGCGCCGAGCACTCTTCTCACCAACTTTTCCCCCCTCGACGAGCTATCCACGAACACAGCGTAGAGCCCGCGCCGACCTTCCCAGATACGCGAATAAAACAAAGATGATCATCAGGAGACGCTCTGGATTTCCCCCACGATTTCAATCTCCCTGCTATCCCTCACCCCGCTTTCCTTTGTCGTCTTTTTCTACTTCTCATTTTCTCCTTTTCTGAGTTTGTTTGCAGCTTCGTCTCGTTCAGTCAGTTTCCTGGGTCTCGGGTCGTGGCGCCTGTCTCCGCAATCATTGCGGAACACCTTAATACCACCTTCAATCACGTGCTTCCCCCTTCGAAGTGAACTATCATCTGCATTAGAAAAAGGGCCTGCGATCCGATATGGCGGTACGTTGGAATGATGATGCAAATAAATTGTGGCGATCGTCCGCATGAGCCACTCAGGCGACTACCTTTTCGAACGCACAAGTCGTGTCTTGGCGCGTCCTCAACTCCTGAGATGCGCTCAACGGAATAAGACATGGTCCACCGACGGGAATCACCTGTAGGCAGCTACCCGGAGATCAGGGATGGAGTTGCTCGTGCCAACAACCCAGGCCTGCAACTACGAAAACACCACTGTGCTCGTCGCCTTATCCCATGTTGCAGCTTTACCAACCAAGGAAATCGTACCGCGGTGTGGGGGCTGGAGCGGGTGGGAGAACATGGCTCCAGGCGGAGATGGCGGACGACCTGGGAGCCTCGGAGTCAGCGTCGCAGTCGTGAAACACGTGCTACAGGCGTCAGAGGGACGTGAAGAAGACGGGCGGTACGACGGCCAAAGTGCGATAGAGTACCGCAACGCCAACACGTACCGCGGCTCTCTGTCGATGGGGAAGCTCGACGGGCTCGGCAAATTTACGTGGAAAGACCGCGTGTCCTACGAAGGACAGTTCGTCAGCAATTCGATCAACGGCGTCGGGTCGTACACGTGGCCTTCCGGCGCCCAGTACACGGGCGGCATCAAGCTCGGGAAGCGCCACGGCCCTGGCGTGTACGTACACGGGGACATCATGTATCAGGGCGGGTGGCTGGACGGGTTGAAGGCGGGGATCGGCGTGCTTTACTACAACCGGCAGCGCACGTATTACTACGAGGGCGAGTTCGCCGGCGGCGTCAGGTGCGGCTGGGGCCGGATGGTGTTCCCGTCGGGCTCCGCGTACGAGGGCCAGTGGCGGGCCGACAAGATGGCGGGGTTCGGCACCATGCAGTGGGTCATCTCCGGCCACGAGATGTCCGCGCGCGCGGTCGGCCAGGCGCCGCCCGCCGCGGGCGGCCTCGCGGCCAGCGCGAACCTGGCCGGCGGCTGCCTCCTCCCCTTCGCCGGCGACCTGGCGGAGTCCGTCAGGATCCCGAGGCAAAAGAGCTTCGACAAGCCGGTGACCCCCCTGGCCCAGGTGCCCGAGGGGGGGTGTGGGGGCAGCCAGTTCGCGTCGGCAGGGCCCGCCCGCCCGAACCCACCCTCGAATGCGCCGGAAAAAAGTGCGGGGCTAGACGCCGATCCGCAGGACCGGGTGGAGAAGTACTCCGGTGCGTGGGCGGCGGGGAAGCCGCACGGCTTCGGGACGTACACGTGGCTGGTGAAGGCGCGGGCGACGCGGCGGCGCTGCGGGGCCGCCGGGGTCTCGGGCGCCGTGGGCGCGTCGCTGGCGAGGATCGAGACGCCGCTGCAGGGGGAGAACGTGTACAAGGGGCACTTCCGGGAGGGGCGGCGCCACGGGCGCGGGCTGCTGGCCCTGGCGGACGGCACGCTGTTCGAGGGGTTCTGGGAGGCGGGGGTGAAGACCGGGGACGGGTTGCTCGTGCACCCGTCGGGGTGCGCGGAGGTGGTGTCGCTGGCGGGCGATGTCATCGTGCGCAAAAAGGTGCTGGTCCCAGGGCTGACGCCGAAGGCGGAGGGTGATGAGGTGGTCGGGGAGGGGTTGGCCCTGAAGGACGCGACGCCGGTCACCGCGCACAGCATGCAGCAGCCGCTGGGCGACATCTGCCACCCGGGGCTGCACGTGTTCGACCTCCTCGACTGCGCGCCCGGCGGCGAGATGGACGCGTTCGACCGGCTCAAGAACGCCGTCCGGCGCCACCTGCCGCAGCTGCGGGCCCTGTACGCGTTCTTCGCGGGGGTGTCCACGTCGGTGCCGGAGAGGGCGCCCGCGCCGGAGGCGGGCAGCCCGAGCAAGCCGGCCCGCACGGACCTCGAGACCTGCTGGCCCGCCCCGCAGGTCGACTTCGGCGCCGAGGCGCGGCGGCTCCGGCAGGCGCACGGCACATCGGCACACCAGACTGACTCTTCGTCTCGAAGTGACAATCAAGTTAGTACTTCGTCTACCTTGATTGGCACTTCGGCTGATCAGACTGGCTCTTCGTCAAACTTGATTGGCGCTTCGGCAGACCAGGCTGGCTCTTCGACATACCAGTCTGGTGCGGCTGCGGCTGCCGAGGTTGCGGGGGCGGACACCGGCGGGGCGGGCGTCGAAGCGCTGTTCTCGGTTCTCCACGAGCAAGCGGCGGCGGCCGCGGCGCTGGCCGCGGCGTGCGGGGGCCGGAACTCCGGCGGCGGGGACCTTGCAGCTGAAGAGTCAGCGGATTCGCCGGGGAAGGGAGGGGGCGACGGGGCTCAGGCGGCGGCTGCTTCGGCTTCGGCTCCCGGGCCTTCGGAACCGGCGGTGAGCGACGCGCAGTTCGCTGCACTCGGGCAGGGGGGAGCGGACGCGTCGTTCTTCGGGTGTGACGCGGAGCAGCCGGCGACTCTGCTGCACCTCGCGCAGTTCTGGCAGCTCCTGAAAGTCTCGCGGGTGCTCGACGGGTACCTGACGCTGCACGCCTGCAACCGCATCGTCTCCCGCTGCTCGCTGGTGCACGTCGGGGCGTCGGACCACGAGTTCGTCTTCGGCAACACCACCGATCCGCCGGGGAAAGCCTACGAAGGAACCCGAAGGAACACGCCGCCGAGCACCCGGTCGCGCAGGGTTCAATCGGACGCGAACGACGACCGAACGCACGACAAGCGGAAGTCGTCGACAGGGGGCGGCGCACCCGTGTCGATAACACGGACCGCGACCTTACCCATCACGTCCGAAGCGGGGCCCCCAGCGGCGTCTACGAGGCACGAGGGCGGCCGCAGGCCGAGCAGGGACTCCGCGTGGGAGACCGCGTCGGGAGCTGCGTCGGTCAGGACGAGAATGAAGAAGAGGAGGACGACGACGTTGTCTCCGCCGGCTCCACGGTATGCGTCGGCGCTGCTGATGCTGAGAAAGCGGCGCGTTGCGTCTCCGGACGAGCCGCAGTCGCCGATACTGTTCCCGGCGTTCGTAGAGGCCCTGGTGCGAATCGCGCACCAAAAGGCGAAGCACAGCCCGGGGCACGTGTACAACAACGTCGCGAAGGGACTGTCGCTCGCCGATCGGTACCTGTGGGTCTTCACGACGCACCTGCAGCACGTGGTCGACGCCTTGGCGCACGCATCCACGGGGGACCTGACCGGGCTTCGCGTTGCTTGCGACTTGGCCATGCCCCAAGTGGTGCCCGCCAACTGCACCCACGAAAAGTCGAAGGACGCCTCGCTGGCGAAGCCGAAGGATAGGGACCGCCTGTACACGAACAACGCGACTGCCAAGTCGTGTGCGACGCTGCCCATGGGCAGCAATGCGACTGGCAAGTCGTTCGCGGCGCTGCCCGTGGTCAGCAACGCGACTGCCAAGTCGTATTCGGCGCTGCCGATGGCGCTGACGGCGAGCAAGCAGGCGCCGGATGGGAACAAGATCGTGTTCAGCCCGAAGAAGCTGATGCCCACCGCGCCGGACTTTGACACCACTGCCTACTACGAGCAGACAGACCGCCTCCGCACGCCGGACGCATCGAGGTCCAAAGGCATCTCTTTGGCGGAGCACTCGCGTCGTCAACTGGGGAAGGCAGAAAAACCGGACGTCGTCCTCGTCGACTACTCGCAGCCGTGCGGCGGCAAGAACGCGGCAGTGCTCACCGCCGTCACCGTCGCCTCGCGCCCTGTATTGGGCACGCCCACGGAGAGCACGCTGTACCTCGAAAGCACCACCCCCTTCAACCGCGACGAGGCGTCGCGAATTGCCGAGAGCGATGCTTTAACAGGACCTCCCGTTGTCGTCTTGGGGTTCGAAACCAGTGCAGTGAAGGAGGCGGATGCAAAGTGGGTAGCGAAGCACAAGAAGGTCTGGGACGACTGGCAGGATGCGAAGGACGCTCTCGAAGAATGGAACTTGCAGCAAGATCGAGAAAAGAAGGCGAAGGCCGGCGAGTATGATTCGATTAGCTCGATGAACGACGCCATCACCCGTGCTCAGCAGGTCGATGCGCAGCGGCTCTTGCATAGACTGGACGGGAATCTACCTATTCCTCTACACCAGCACCCGGGGCATTCAACCAATGCAGCTTGCAACCTGCGTGTGATTCTCCGGTCGCGTCCTGTGCTGGAGGTGCTCAGCCAGCACCACGTTGCCTTGTCGCGCTGGTACAATGCGGGGAAGGACGCCGGCGGCACGTTCACCGTCAAGTCCCTCGTGACCATGCTGCGCGGCATGCGCCTCGCCGAAGTCGGCAGCAAGCGGCCGCACACCCTCTTCAGCCCGCCGCGGCCGGCGGCTGCGAGCGCGATCACGGCGCTCGCCGTGGAGGAAGAGCTCGGCCGCATCAGCCGCGCGCAGCACCAGGGCACAGCTTTCGCCGCCGGGGCGAAAGGCGTGCCGCCAACCCCCGCGCGCTCTCCGATCTCCCCGATGGTGGAATCCTCCACATACGCCAGTTTTTTGGAACGGGTCCGTGCCAATGTGCAGCCGGTGGTTCCCGTGGGGGAGCCGGACCCGAGCGACGCGTTTGCAGGGTTCCGGCTGAGTGCGCTGCTGCGGCCGTGCTGTTGGTACGTGATGGGGTTCGACGTGGACCAGTGCTTCGGGAGCGCGTCGCGGTCTGCGGTGGCGGAGGCGGTGCGGCTGCTGGCGGACGGGGCGCGCGAGCCGTCGGTCGCGCAGCGGGCGCTGTCGACGACGAGCTCGGTGGCGTTCGAAGCGGGCGACCGGTACGGGGCGACCGCGGTGCAGCGGGAGAAGCTGCCGCCGGAGCTGCGGGCGGCGCTCGTCGCGCGCGACGCGGTCGCGGCGGACCCGCTCTGGTTCACGCCGCGGCCGGGCGGTGCGGTGGACGCCTTCGCGGCGCGCCACCCGCCGTGGATTCCGGCCGTCGCACCCGTGCCGCTCGTGTTCCACGAATTCACGGCGTGCCTCGCCGTCGTCGCTGTCCTCGCCTTCACCGAAGGCCGATCGCCCCTCCCGAGCCACCCCGAAGCTCTGAACTGCCGCTTCGACCTCGACGCGTCGGGGAAGCTGAAGCGACTTCTCAGCATCCTGTCGCTGTGCGGTGACCCTACGATCTTCTTCCGTGACAGCAATTCCTGATAGGGTGCGGGCAGCGACTTAGTTAAGCATCGCCGAAAATCCGCGGACGGACGGATGATCCTTAACATGGGCGGACGGAGATAAGAAAGCCCTGGGGGGATCAATTCTATACACGCAGGTACCCATTGTACCCTCAGGTCAACCCGAGCGATGGGAAAGTCTGGGGCAGTCAAAATAATCACGTGCGCGGAGCACAAGAAGAAAAGAACCACGAAACCGCCTAATTTGCGTCTACACTCGCTCCCGACGAGGAAGAAGCGGGCGCGAACCTGAACCTCTAGCTCCTTCTGCTTTGTTGCACGTCCCGTGCCAACGCTGCGAGGCGTGGTTTCCACTCCGCCTTCGCTCAATCATTTACACACCGGATCGAGAAAAAATGGTGAAGTTTCCCTTCGCTTTTCGTTTTGTTTTCAAATGCACTCCTGCATCGCAAATGCCTGCTGCTGTCTATCATAGTGCGAACGAGCGCAAGCGCCTGAAGCACGACACGGTGCGAACGGAGAGGTCGCCACCGATTCTCTGCATCCTAACTTCACAGTATCATGCTGCATCACGTTGCGCCACCATCCCCGTCTGCATATAGTGTTGCCTCGTGCTGTATTTCCCTGCGAACCGCGGTATATCACGGCCCATCAAGAGAGGAGATGGACCGGCTTAGGATGGTGTAGTCGGCTCTTGCGGCAAGAAGAGGAGTGGGCCAGCAGGCCACGGCGGAGACCGAAAAAAGGCAAAGCAGGCGAGGCGGGTGCAAGACAATGGCGCGCCCACGACCCGCAGCCGAGGAAGATGTTCTGCGCCGGCTCTGCCGGGATGCGGCGATGCACACGGTGCGCCGCGTGCCGTTCGGCGACCTGGTCGCGGCGCCCCTGCAGTTTTACAGGGACTACGTCGCGCAGCGGCGGCCGTGCGTGATCACCGACTGCGCCGACCGCTGGCCGGCGGCGGAGCTGTGGTCCGGCGAGTACCTCGCGGGGAAGATGGGCGACCGGAAGGTGACCGTCGCGGCGACGCCCAACGGGCGGGCCGACGCGCTGACCGAGGTCGCCGGCGAGGTTCTGTTCATGCGGCCGGCGGAGCGGGAGATGGCGTTCGTCGACTTCATCGACGGGTTGCGGAGGCAACGGCAGGGGCCCCCGGCGCCGGTGCTGTACGCGCAGAAGCAGAACGACAGCTTCCGCGAGGAATTCGCGCCGCTGCGCGGCGACGTGCCGGACGACCTCGCGCAGGTCGGCGAGCACATCTTCGGCGGGCCGCCGGAGGCGGTCAACCTCTGGATGGGCACCGACGCAACGACCAGCTCGATGCACAAAGACCCGTACGAGAACCTCTACGCCGTCGTCCGCGGCTCCAAAAAGTTCACCATCCTCCCGCCCTGGGAGGCCGGCTGCGTGCCGTACACGAAGCACCCGGAAGGCGTGTGGGTGGAGGACGAGTCGTCGCCGACGGGGTTCTCCAGCAAAAAGCTGGGCTCGTCGGTGCGCTGGGTGGCGTTGGACCCGCACGATCCGGAGGCGAGTGTGAAGCACCCGCGGTGGGCGCACGCGCACCCCTTGCACATCTCCGTGGACGCGGGCGAAGTGCTCTACCTGCCGTCCCTGTGGTTCCACGAAGTCAGCCAGGTCGGAGACGATGAGGGGCACGTCATCGCCGTGAACTATTGGTTCGACATGGCTTACGACACGTCCTTCTGGCTCTTGGAAGCCACCCGGCGCCTGGCCGACCTCGTCGACTCGGGCGACATCAGCTCCGACGAGGACGAGTAACAGAGAGGCTGCCATTCCCCCAATCGGCTGTTCGCAAGCACGGTGCATCTCTGCACATGTCCGCTCGGGCGAGACGAGTGGAAAGAGCAGGCATCGTCGCACAATGCAGGGCGCTGCTCGCACCTAGTTTGTTCAGCAGGGCAAGGCGCTTCCTTTCCCCGGGGCCCGCACGCCCACAAACAGTCTGGCACAGTGCTTCATCAGCAATTCAGCTTCGCTTTTTTTTATTTTGTTGTTGTTGTTTCATTCTCAACGGAAGTAATTTTGCAGCGCTCCGTCCGCGCGGTGCCGGCGCCATTCGCTGGTGGACGAGATCGGGACACGGACGTCACGGCGGCAGGACGCGAGTGTCTGAGCTAAGCATGCCGTTTTGACGAGAAAAGCTGCAGTGGGTGATGCCACCGCTACACCGGAGCCCAGGCCCGTACCTCATGTATCCTTGCGGGGGCTTTCTGTGACTGTTGTTGGCTCCGTGTTGTCCCTACGTGCGTAGGCGATAGCATGAAGAAGTCCGCAAGGAAAAGTGAAGGTCAACCCACCTAGCCAAATCGGGGCTCCGTCACCAAATCACATGCCATCGCTCATTATCCAACCACACGCCCCTGTCCAGTGTTTGTTTCAATGTTTCCATATCTGAACCAACCACGCACAGATACAAAACAAAAACCCCCCACAAAAAAACACTCGGAACTCTGTACGGAACCGAACCCTCCCGTCTGTCCGAAGCCATGGCGTCGCCCAAGCTCGTCGACACGAAATCCGTGGTGCAACTGACGAAAGAAGAGCGAGCTGCTTTCAACGAGTTACGCTCCATCACGAATGGTTGGACGAAGCTCAGCGAGGGGCAGAAGGCGTGGATCGACGACGAGTGCCTTCTGCGGTACCTCCGGGCGAGAAAGTTCAAGGTGAAGAAGGCGAAGGAAATGCTGATCGCTTCGATGAACTGGAGAGTGTCCCATCGGCCGCACCTGGTTACCGGTTGCAGTGTCCGACACATCAGTGCCCACATGTCGAACTACATCAACGGTAGGGACAAGCACGGGCGCCCGGTTGTGTACATGCGGTTTGCACGCGACCCACCAAACTGCTCGCCCGACGAGAAGCTGAAGTTCCTCACGTTCACTCTCGAGGAGGCCATCCGCCACACAAAGCTGCCAGAGGTCGAGGGCCACGGCGTCGAGAAAATGGTGTACATCATCGACCTTGACGGGTGTGCCCCCCTTCTTTCCACGATTTCTACGGGGCAACCCGTCACATCTGGGTTGTCTGCTTACCTACCCAACCAAAAATCGATCGAAGATCGACACGGGCATGAGACGACAGGGTCTGCTTGCACGTTCGACAAAACCTCTTCCTCCCAACTCTTCGCAGGTTCAGCTTGAACGCGCCGGGTGCTGACATGGGCGTCGCGAGGAAATGGATCGACATGCTCCAAAACCACTACCCCGAGCGTCTGCACAGAGCGATCCTTGTGCGGTACCCGTCGGTATGGTTTCAACCGAGTTCCAACCTTTTTGTGTCTCGCGAAGGGGCGGATCGACGAAAGCGAACAGTATAAGTAAACGAGAACATCAACCTGTAGGTGCTAGAGTTGGGTTAATCCGATCCAACCTCCCCAGTAGCACAGAGGAAGATAGTGGAAGCATCGCCCCACCGCTAACGTCCGCATCCTCCGCGGGACTGCGGTTGCAGGTTGCAGGACTACGCGAATCTAAGCAACCTAGTACTCTGAACACCATGGAGAACGCCGGCCCGGGCAATACTGAGCGACGGTCACCGGAACGCAAACGAAACCCTGCACCGCTAGCATCAAGCATGAAACCCTGCACCGCTAGCATCAAGCATGAGTTCCAAAACCCGCAGATCTTCAGCTTCTTTTGGTCGCTGCTCTCGCCGTTCATCGACAAGCAGACCACCGAAAAGGTCGTGTTCGCGCCCAACGGTGACGACGCGAAGCTTCGCCCGTTCTTCGAGAAACACAACTTCGACGCAACGAACCTCGAGAAGGGCTACGGCGGCAACGTGAGCCCGCCTACATCGCCGCGCTTCGTCGAAGACAGCGGCGATACTACCCCGACGACGACGTCTGATGCGTGATCCACGCGAAGCTGACCCTCGGAAAAGGGCACCGCAGCTCATCATCGACTACCGCGACTGCACCTCCCTACGGGGGGGGTTTGGCACTCGGTACTCGGCACGCGACGTTTGCTGTCTCCTTCGAGACACGCAACTTCACCCCGAGAGTGGCTCGAAGACTGACCAGACCTCTAAGACGACGTCTGATGCGTGATCACGCGACTGCACCCCGACAGGGGTTTGCCGTCGCGCAGCTTCAACGTCGAACCCCCCTCGAAGACTGCGACGATGCCTCTAGGACGATGTCTGATGCGTGATCACGCGACTGCACCCCGACAGGGGTTTGCCGTCGCGCAACTTCAACGTCGAACCCGCGCAGTTACCCCGAACAAAGCGCCGTACCCATCGACGAAAATGACATAGCGACCGCACTACCCTACGGCGACGTCCAGGGGCGTACGGCGGACGACTATTATTAACAGCCAGGGCCATGCGCGAGGCCAAAACCGCTTGCACTTTCAAAAGCTACACGGTGAGGTGAACCTCGGAAGCTGGAGTTAAAGGGGGGTGTGTCCCAGTCACATCCGAAAAGCGGGTGTGCAACCAAACCGCGTGGAAATCCACCCGAAAAGCGGGTGCGATGCCCGCTTTTTTTAGCTCCACTCGGCTTCTGAGGCTGGGCTCCACCGTGCAGGCTTCTACTTACAACCCACCCCGTCTTGCACCAGACCGAGGCGGCAGCCCGGGCAGCTATACCTGCGTCCGGGTTTTAGAGCCAGCCGGAGGCTCAAGCGGGTGGTTCGAGGTGCACAACTCCGCCGCGTCCCCTTCGTAAACCCTGCGCCAAGCGCTGGGCTTCATGGAAGAGCCGGACGGCTGGAGGCCACTTCTGGATAAATCCCTGCAACCAGCAAGAAAGTGAGTAAGAAAACATAGAAAAAATAAAAAGGAAAACTGATCCATACATTGCATTCCGACGGAATCCAGGCGGAAAGCTGTCGGTAATGACAATCTCGCGGATTCCGTCGGAATGCATTGCATGCCAATCTGTATGCCCACACGGGAACACAAAAAAGCAAAAATAAATACCGACCGCACTGAAATAATGTGGGCGCGAGCTCATTGTTGGATGGTTCCTTTTTTGTGTCTCGAGACGTTGCTGCACTGTGTTATAAAAAAGCAAAAGCAAAGGGGTTGTTCTTCGTTTTTTTGTGAAAGTATGCCAATACTGCAGGGAATAGTTGACTAGACCTCTTGAGTTTGTGCTAACCACGAATTGGGGAGTCGGGAGAACCTACAAAGCCAAAAGCAGGACCGACCCCCCCCCGTTCGTGAGAAAAAGCGAAGAATAAAAGCGCTTTCTTTTTTCCATCTATCGTTGTCAAGAGCTGCAACTCAACTATTCCCTGCCGTCACGCTTTAGGGGTTCAATTTTAGCCAACATTTCCTGGCAGTAGGGTGCCTTCAAAAAACGTGCTTTTTTTCAAACCTGAAACGGTACCATACCCAGTTTCACTGGAGTGCCCGTTCCCGGCGAGCTACGAGGGAACGAACCTGTAAGAGTGCCAACGCTACTCTTTCAATAACGTACATATAAAAGGTGTCACGGGATAAGCCGGCAGCCGCTGCTTAACGGCACACCAAGAGACACACACACAGAAAGAAACGACAAGAGGAGAAGAGAACCAGACGGAGAGAAAACACGTCAGAAAACCGGGCCCGACCGCAATGGAGGAGATACAGCAGTAATCTCTCTCGCAAAGGCACAGCTCCTCGCGGAGACAGCCGCCTCGCGGAGACAGCCGAAGACGAAGCGCAGTACTGCACTGAGTTTGGGATTGTCAAGATCCTACTGATCCTGTCAGAAAGGATGGGACGAAAACATCCCACGGTAAGGGCAGAGAAGGCGCCGAAGAAGGAAGCGAAAGCGGAAGTGAAGGCCGAACCGCGAAAGACGCAGGCCAACTGGAAGGCGGACGCACCGGCAGTGCGGCGAGAAGGCGCGTGGACGACGGTGCCGCCGAAAGGAGGCCCGAAGAGCGCAGAGGCGAAGCCGAAGCAGGAGATGAAGAGCGGCTGGCTGAAGGTCGCGACCGCCGGGAAGGAAGCGCGGCGAACGACGACTGCAGATTGTGGTAAGAAGCCCGATGGCGAGAAGAAGCCCGTTAGCAGAGGAAAACCTGCTCTCAGAGCGAAGGATTGGGAGCTACCGCTGATCGATGCGAAGCTGCTCCTCGACGAATCCGAGAAGAAGGCGAAGCCAGAAGGCGTAATCGAAGCAACGATGGGCGAAGGGAGGCGCGTGCTCCAGTACGCCGACGAGCTGACGCAACTGGAGACGGAAGGGGTACGTTTGGTGATCGTCACCCCGCGATCCATAGCCGAAGACTCGACGCGCGAGCTAGTGTTCCGGGAAGACGGGTCAGTGGAGTACGCGCACGTGACACTGCGCGGAGCCAAAACGGCGAAGCCATCTGGAGGACAGGTGACGCTGGATGGGGACGCCTCGGCAACACGCGTGCTCGTGTTCACGGCACTCCATCGCGAACTGACAGACGAGAAGGTCGAGATTCTGCGGAGTGAGACGAAGGGGGCCGGGGCCACCGACACGCTGTGCGCGAGATCGGCAAAGGGGGCAGCCGTCACCATCGAGAGGCGACACCGTTGGCGCCACGCTAGGATGTCCGATCGTAGCACGTGCATGGTCCGGGTGCCGCAAGCACACGCAGCCAGCCTCCTCGGGGCAAGCGGACACGAAGGGCTGTTCTGGTCGGCTCCGAGGTTCGTAGAAGGTGGGGAGTCCCACAAAGTTCAATGGCTTGCAGAGGACGCGACCTTGGAAGAGGCCCTGGCTCTTACAGCCTTACCGGGGACACACGGTCTGGTGCCGGCGAGAGCACGATTGGGTGTACGTTACAGCGCGGAAGGGGAGCAGCTCGAGGCGTTGCGAGAGGCGGCAGGCATGCTGCTCGCTCCGGAGCTGCCGGACGAAGGAGTTGCGTACTTTGTCACGGGCGGCCGGAACGAGCACGCCGAAGACATCGTGCAGGCGCTCGTGCGCGCGGGCTGGGTCGGCAGGACGCGGAAGACGTTCTCGAAGAAAGGGAGGACGCGGATGGTCGTGACGGCGCAAAGCCCGCCCCCAGCGGAGGTGCTCAGGCGCGCCGGACGGGACCCTCTGCACATCCGCTCCTCGGAAGTAGTCTTGGGAGTCCTCGAAAAAGCCCACTTGACGCACCCTGCGACGGCGACGGCGTACCGAATAACCGCGGATTTCTACAGCGCCTGTGGGAGACTGCCGCACCTGATGCCGCTGATGACGGAAGTCCGGCGCCTATACGGCGAACGAGTGACCGCAGCCCTTGGCCCGGTGGGAACCGCGGTAAGGCACGGCCTGCAACCCTGCGGCCACACGTGGAACGGCGGCCCGCCGTCGTCCGTCAACCTGGACGGAGCTGCACTCCGACCCCTGGCAATGTCCGCCTCCTCGCGAAATCACATCATCCGCGACAACCTGCGGAACCGACTGTGGAAGCGGTTGGAAACACGACGGCCAAGCTTCTCCGGCATCACCAACATCGCGATCGAGTCCACCAACGCTCTATGGACAACGCGCCACTGTCCGCCCCAGAACGCGCTGCTGATCAGGGTTGCCCTCGCAGGTGGCGTGAACACCGCCGAATACACGTCGAGATTTCGCCAAGGCGGAAGCCCCGCCTGTACGTTGTGTGGCTCGGGAGCATTGGAAGACGAGCACCACGTCTACTGGGATTGCACGGCCTTCGAGAACATACGCACGAAGCCCGAGTACGCGGGGATCGCACAGTCCGACAGGAGGCTCTGGCCGAGCTGCCTGCGGGAGCACGGAATCGTGACGCCGGCGACACGGGAATTTGCCGGGCCGGTACAAGCGCTGATGGCAGAGATCCTGGCGGAGCGGGCGCGCCGGATCAGCGTTAGATGGCTAGAACGTAAGGCGGCGACCCCCTGGGAGCGCTGCGCGCAGATGCCAACGGCGAAACGCGAGTTCCCGTTCCGGCGCATCGCCCCGGCCTGGGCGTGGCTACGCTACTGGGACGAAGGGACATTCCTGGCAGCGATCGACTGGCTCTCGGGCCTCGAATGGTCATCGGATGGCGACATGGCAGCGGTAGAGGCAGCTATCGACTTCGAGCTGTTCTCGGGCCTCGACATCAAGGCACCTAGCAAGGCGGCCAAGACGCATCGGGAGAAGGCCAACGGGATGCGCTGCATGTTGAGCGCAATCAACAAGCTGGCCGTGCAACAACAACTCGGCAAGTGCCTCCCTGGCGACTTCAAGTCGAAAACTACAGCCTTGTCGTTCATAGGCCTGAGCAGCGTACCCGGCTTCCAGCCCCGGCCCCGCCACCGCATGCCCGAAACCGGGCCGACCATCATGCAGCAGGTGAAAACCGGCTACGGCACAGCGCCGGCGTACCCGCCCGAGCGGACGGACAGAGCGCGGCGATGGGTAATCCCCAGAGCGCCACTGGCCAACCCGGATCCCCTGCACCTCCCACACGCAGTGCCGGAGGCGACGAAGAATGCCCCCAAGTGCGCTACCCATCACAAAGGGAAGTGCGCAGTCTGTCGCGCACTCGGACACCACCACGGCCCTACGGTGGAGGCATGTTGCCGACACCACCACGCCGACAACGACGGCTTACCTCCGGCCGTCTGCGACCGGCACCGCATGACGAGATGCGTGGAGTGCAACACGCCAACAGCGTGCTGCAAGGCCGGCCACCATGACTGCCGCGAACACGCCCGCGGTCCGTGTGACGACTGCCGCGGCTTACCGACGCTAGCGGAACGGCGGCCGTCAGCCTGCTGCAAAAAGGGCCACCACGTGCCAGCGCCCCCGAAGCCAGCCCCCGCTAAGCCGAAGCCAACAACGCCGCGGAAGAAGGGCCGACAGAAGCCGACGACACCACCGCGCATGAAGAGGACGCGTCAAGCGTCCCCAAAGGCGGCCAAGATGGCGAAAAAGCACGCTCCGACCGAGCCGGCCCGAGCGACACCACCAAGAAAGGGGCAGAAAAGAGCCCGACTCCCGACACCACCGAATGACCCGGCGGGAAAACCCGGAAAAAAGCACGCGGCGCGAAAGCGCAACATTTCGAGAATGGAGCTGGATATCACCAGCCCTGCCACCTCGACTTCATCCTCATCCATGTCAGGATCGCCCCCTCGAGCGACTGCTTCGGCAGGACAGCCGGCGCGAAAGCGCAACAAACGAAGAATGGAGCTGGATATCACCAGCCTATTATCACCGTCCTCGTCCGCTTTGAGATCGTCCTCGGACGACGTATTCAAATAACACTAGCCTATGACAAATGCAAGCTTACCCCTGTGGTACCTGCATTTCAAGTTCACACTGCTTAACGGTAGTGCATGCTAATCCATGTGGTTCATGTACTTAAAAGAACTCAATGCTTAACGGCTTATCACGTGGGCGGCCCTGAGATTACCCCCTCAGGTGACACCACTTTATCTTTAGCCATACTTCAACTTTCTTGACGGACCACTTTCAGTATGGTGTTAGTTCGCGCATTTCTCGAGAAGAAGCGAAGAACAATCCCATCCTGTGAGCTGCGACTCTCATTCCTCCCCTCATCTTCAGTGTTTTTTGTGAATGGGCACCTGCTTGAAAACACTCGAGGAGGCCGCCGGTTGCAAGCCACGAAGGGAGAAATGTGTAGCACTCTTAGATGTAGCGCAGCTTCAGGGTACTCTCTGAGTTGCCCCAGAACTACCCGCCACCACACGAAGGACAGGCAAAGTCGAAGTTGCGTGGCTGGAGACACATTTATCTGCACCCTCAAGCCTCCGCCGGAGGGCGGCGCCTCCGAGTGTTTTTCACGAGACTGTGCCTACGTCTCCGCCATTTGCTTCGTTCGCCACCCGGAAACAAGCTCTGTCAACAGTCGCAAGGCTTTAGCGCATGCTTTCGTTCGCTGTTCGGGCTTTGGTCGCGTTAGCGGCATTGTCCTTTGATAGGGTGAGCCGATGCTTCTCATCTCACCTTTCAGATGCGGTTGTGGCATGCTTGCTCGCAGCCGTTGGATGGGTGTGACGAGGGGTTTCACCGGTCACTCAAGCGAGCTTCGTTACTCTGTTGTTGCCTCGGTGGTGAGTCATCGGTATGCTGATGAGTACCACGAAAATCCAGCCCTTCGCCATACCTCCATGAGGGTAACTCTTGGGTGCGCTTTCGTCGCGTTGAAGCTCGTGACGGTTGCATGGTTGCTGGTAGCTATTGACAACGTGCATGCCTTCCTTCGCCATTCGACTGCTATAAACAAGCTTTTGTTGTCCCGCGCTCTTTTCCTCTCCCCGCCCAGTCTATATCTATAGCAAACCAATGTAGCAGTGTGAAAGCAGGAAAAAACTCACGTAGCATTTGCACCCGCCCTTTTAGTTCTAAATTTCTGATCGAGTTTTGCAAAGGACCGCATTCCGCCCGAAGTCGTTCGCCCGGAGTCGTTAAAAGGAACGGCTTCTCAAATATAAGAAACGGTCTTTGAAATTCAAAGCAACTCTTAACGCAGCCGGTCCCCTTTTCTTAGCGCTCGCGCATTATTTGCCGGTCGGCCTGCAAGGTTGTATTGCGGCTAAGAAAGACGTAGGCGACAGGGTGTTTTCTGGTGGTGAACCAGTCCCCCCTTATCTCCTGGAAGTTGATCGCTGCTGTTTATCACAGCCCATCAGCAGTCTATCGGCAGGGTGGACCGGCTCAGGTGGTACAAGAAGAATCTTTTACCGTGCCATTTTGCACTGAGCTCGTTGCCGAGCGGCAGATATTTTGGTACCGACACGATACCCAGTTCACTTGAGTTCCGGACTTAATCTGCGTCTGGAAAAGTAGAAAAGTGCGCTCGGTCACTGAAGAGTTACCGTGCACAAAACCGCAAAGGATCAAACGAACCGATAGTTCAACTCTCTCCAAAAAAAAAAAACAAAAAAAAAAAAGACCCCGGTTGATTGTCGGCAACACAAAGACACCAATCTGTACGTACCACGGAGTCGTCGGAAACACAAAAAACTTGTTCCTACAACAAAGCAAGGATTGGCCGGACCTTATCCACACTACTGCACCCCCTACCCTTTATATTTGTGTCTCATCCGAGTGTGCCTTTTCCCCCTCAAAGTGTCCCTTGTGTGTTCCACCCCCACCCTCTTGGGGGGACCAGACTCACACCGCAGTCCTGTCTGCAGACACTCAGGTTCCACGCTGATGATTGGTCCGCCTTATGTGTCCGTGGCTTAAAGGACCGAAACACGGCGCAGACGGGACCAGTGCGGCGTTGAGCACATACCCATCCCAAGCCCGTTCTTGCAAACCACCCTCTTGGGGGTAACACACGATCGAGCTCCATTGGGCAGTCCCGCTTTTCTCGCGACACACGCTCTGCTTCTACAGCTTGGGAAGGGGGGTTCTTCTATAGTTCGTTTCCCTTCCATTCTGTCCTCGATGCGGACCGTTTCGGGCAGCGTTTGAAGTAATGCTTTGCCGGCAATGCTGTGGCCGACGCTGCTGCATCGCTTCACGGCCGCAAGAATGAAAGCGGGAGAGCTGGTGAAAACCGCCCAGGGGATGCTTTCATTTTGTTTTCAACGTTTTCCAACAAAAGCTAAAGGGGGGGTCGAATAATAATATCAGTTAGTTGACACGTCTGGTTGTCCGACACCACCACTATTTGAGCCTGCTACTGTCCGGCTACCCGGAACTTTTTTTTAGTATCGACAGGTGTTATTGTTCGACCCCCCCCTTTACGCGTTTCTTCCCGTTCCAACCACTTAAGATTTTCCCCCCGGCTCGGCAACTGCCGCAGCCGCAGGTGTAGAACTTCCCTGGCGTACTCTTGTAGTCGAGAGTGCAAGGCTTTAGCCCACCAGAATGCTCACCCCGAACAATCGTCGAGCACCGAAACAAACACGATCGAACCACCACTCCGGAAAGGAACGAAAAAAACGGTACAAATACTACCCACGTTAGTCATCACGGTAGTCCCAGTGCTACTGATGCACCTCAAAGCTCGGGCACCTGTGAAAGAGTCTCTCTTTTCAGTATCCACCGACAAGCGGAATCGGCCGCAAACACAGCCGAGTACCCGCAAGAAAACCCTCAGAGTGGTTGCGCATATAGCTGTTCGAGCACTTGGCACAGCAAAACTCGCTCGTTTGTTGTCCAGGCACGGATTGCCACCTGCGCAACGCGTTCCGGTTCCTTGCGTTTGAAAGAGAATTGACATCCTTTTCCAAGCCTAGATACCCGTCAATACGTTATCGCCATCAACCTTTCCCCCGCCCTCTCCCCCTCTCCAGCTCTGCCCGCGCGCAGGTAAGTGTTGGTCCTCCGCTCCCGCCATTGACGACTTTTCCCACGTTCATGCGGCAGTGGGGGGCCGTTGCCTTCTGCGCCTCCGTCGTGCCATCGATGCTCACCTTTCCACTTTTCCACTTTTCGGCTCGTCGGGGAAGACCCGCCCGCGTTGCTTGGCCCTGAAGAACGGAGCGGGGCCAGCGCCTTCCGGTAGAGTACGGAGTGATGAATGTGCATCCCTTCCCAGAACCCCACGAACCTGATCGCGGAGGATCGCCAGGGTTGTCGAATCAGCCCAATCACTGGCTGCTTGCTCTAAGAGAACCTATTCAGCAACGGTCACACGGAGACCCTACACCCCCGGAATCTCAAGCGAACATCAACTCCAAACCCCCTAAAAACGCTCAAAACATCCCTTCCCAGAACCCCATGAACTTGATCGCGGAGGATAGCCAGGGTTGTCGAATCAGCTGGCTGCTTGCTCTTGGAGAACCCATTCAGCAACGGTCACATGGAGACCCTGAACCCCCGGAATCTCAAGCGAACATCAACACCAAAACCCCTAAAAAACGCTTAAAAAGCAAACACAGGGAGCCCGTGGGGACGGGGTTGGGGAAGTTCGAAGAGAACACACTGCAAACACTCGTCTCCCTTTCCATTCCCCCGCCTCTCCCCCCCACAGCTCTCTGTCCCGCTCACGGGACACTGGTTCGCAGGTGCGTTGCGTAGAGCGCAGGCGCCGCCATGGGTGGTATTCTTAAGGATGACGAGAAGCTGAACCGAGCGCTGTGCAAGCCGGGTTCGAAGGTTTTCTATTGGGAACCGCTCCATGCGTGGGCCATTGGTTTGGTCGAGTCCGACGATGGCAAGTACTTCTCGGTATGCACCGCGACTCTTTTTTTTTTTTTTTTTACCTAAGCGCCAGCTTGGAAGGAAATGCTCGACAATAACCGCCAGACAAAGAACCGAAGGGATCCCAAGTGCTGTAACCACCGAACCACGTGTTGAACGGACGTGAGGTCATGCGGGCCTACCCCAACACGACAATACGAGTATTTGTATCACCAGCACCAGCTTTGTAGGAAATACCTGAGGAGGCTGCCTTACTTGAATTCGACTGCGCGCTGGACAACCTCCCGTCGGTGAGGGGTTTGTTGAACGCTTTTGCCCGCTACTAAACCCAGATTCACCTGCGTTTCGCGAGAGCTACAGCACAATTACCTCCTATCCGATCGTTTGCAGCTGGCCCCTCGAGTATTTTGACGCGCTTCGGTCGTCATGCGACTCGTGACGGTTAGCTGAGTGACAAGTTGCACGCAGTGATCATGCAAAGTAAATCTGAATAATGCAGGTGAAAGGCCACGCGTACTCCGCGTCGAAGGTCGAGGCGCTGCAGGCGCAAAAGCTGATGGAGGACAAAATCTGGCCCGTGCGAGACGACGTCGTCGATGAAGACATTGATGACTTGCTGCAGCTCACCGTGCTCCACGATTCCACCATCCAGCGGTGCTTGTTCATCAGGTGCCGTTTTCTCTCTTTGCTCGAATGAAAAGCCAGGCACCGGGATCTTCCTGACGAGCACGCAACCCGGTGAACTTAATCAAGAGTCGAAGATTAGCGTCGAAACTTCCTGGCTTTTCACGCCGTAGCAGAACGACCACACCCTACCCAATCCCAAGCACCCCCTAAACGCGGTAGGGGACTTCACAAGGTTTCACAACGGAGTGACACAACACCCGAAACAAGCTGCACCCTCTCACTTTTCTCAACACCCCGCCATACTCAAGCCTCTACGGTCAACCGGAGACTTTAAAATACCGACCTTCTAATCCGCAAATAACGCTAGAAAACCCCGCGCCGGGGTGATACGACTCGATGGGAAACAAGGCAAACCTACATTATCTACGCAGGTACATGAACGACACGTGCTACACAAACATCGGCGCCATCGTCGTCGCGCTGAACCCGTGGAACTTCAAGATTCCGAAGTACATGGACAACATGATGCCCAACTACTTGTCCGAGGGCGAGATCATTCGGAGCAACCCTCCGCACTCGTGGGGACAAGCTCACAACACGTACAACGAGCTGAGGCGTGACTGCAACGACCAGTGCATCCTAATTTCAGGCGAATCCGGTGCCGGAAAGACGGAGGCGGCGAAGATCGTCATGAAGTACTTGGGTATGGCTTGCCATTCTGTCACTTATGCCGTGTGCACCCTCATCGCGCACATTCGGGAAAAGATAAGAGCTCAGCCGTAGTCGCGAACTGCTGAGCTCAGGGTAGTCGAAGGCCTGACAATCACACGTAATGCAAAAAATTAGGGCGACAACTAGGAACACACTGGTAGGTGAGCAGCGACACCTCCCGAAAGTGAGCCGAGGGCGAAGGACGTATCTGCGGCTGCTGCGGCAGTTGCCCGGTGGTAACCCCACACGCAGAACGCGGGGAATGTGTTTTCCCAACTACATTGAAGCCCCTTCCCGACCGTGGCATCCGAGGAAGGTGCAAACATGGAGGGCGCTACGGTAGCCGCGCACGGGTCTTGGGCGCGTGCCTCGTGCAGGGCGGGTGCTTTGTGATCCGCCGCGAAGTTCTCTCCCGGTGCAGTCCGGAGAGACCGGCGTCGAGTTTCGGCTCACAGCCGGTTCCCTCGGGGCGGCAACCTTTAAGGGAGAGAGAGCGCCAGACACAATCCATCTTAAAAAGGACCACACACAAATGCAACAATTTTACACAACTGCTGAGGATCTAAATCGGAGTTGCCAACCTCCTCGCGGTGGTCCCCGTCCACGTGTGCAAGCACGGCAACACGTGCACAGTGCGCTGCTCAGGGTAGTTGAAGGCCTGTCAGTAGTCCCGAGATCCCTTACTAATCTGCTGACACCACGGAACGTGGCCGGTGTCAATCCGTCAATTCCTCCGAGGAACAAGGCTTTAATGCTGGAAGGCGGGTGTAGGTGGACGCGGCCTTTTTCTATAAATGAAACGCCTGCTTTGTAGAAAGTACTCGGCGCTGCCGCTTGCATTTTGCAACTGCCGGTTGCAAATCTCAACGGAGGAATTGTGCTGCAGCCCACGCGAAATCACGCGTAAAAAGTCAGAGTTTTGTCCCGGGCGTAAGCGTTCGACCACAATCTCTCAAGCAACCCACACCGAATGCAGGCGCGTGCTCTTGCAGGGCCGGTGCGGAGAGCCAGAAGGAAAGCGCGCGGAAAATCGCGTTCAACATCAACCAAGCGTCGCCCATCCTCGAAGGTTTCGGTAACGCGAAGACGGTGCGGAACGACAACTCGTCCCGTTTCGGGAAGTTCATGAAGGTGCAGTTCGACGGCGAAGGGTTCCTCGTCGGCGCCTTCACGACGAAGTACCTGCTCGAGAAGTCGCGTATCGTAACCGCCTCGCCGTCGGAACGTGTCTACCACAGTTTCTACCTCATCACCAAGGGAAAAGACGCCAACAAATACGGCCTCAGCGGCCCCACCTCCTACAAGTCTTGCAACGCCGGCAAGGCGTGCGACATCGCCGGCGTATGCCCTCCTCCCTCTTTCTGGGTTTTCGGTACGAATGGCCACCAGACTCACACGTCTGCAGACACGCGCTGATGGTCCGCCTGATGGGTCCGTGGCTTAAAGGACCGAAACACGGCGCAGACGGGACCAGTGCGGTGTTGAGCACATACCCATTCCAAGCACGTTCTTGCAACCCCCCCTCTTTCTGAGTTTTCGGTACGAATGGTCGCTCACACTCACAACCCCGACACAAACCTGCTGCAGCCAGAGATCTGCGCATCTTGCTTGCATCATTTGCAAATCCGCAGTGGTCGATCGACCTCTTTTTTCGAACTTGTGCTGGTCGTGTGTGTAGCAGCGTCTTGCAATAGTCCGCGAGGTTGAAGAATATCAAACAATCCATGCAGGTTAACGACGGCGAAGACTACGATATCTGCCTCAAGGCCATGACCGATTGCGGATTCTCGTCAGATTCCGTGGACGGGGTTTGGAAGCTTGTCGCCGGAGCTCTGCACCTGATCAATCTCGAATTCAAGGTATGCGTCGTTTGTCCAAGGTCGGCGGCGGCCCGCCACAGCAATACGCTACGACTGCAATTAGCGCCTACGACCGCAGCTGATTGCAGTTGTTGTAGGGCAGAAGCACCCCCAGAATGTGTTCAAAGCAAATTTGACGTGGTCCTCCCCAGTGTTGGCCAGATAGATGCATCCCAACGAAACGTGCACAGGAAATCGACAAGGACAGCTGTCAACTGACGGAAAGCGGAGGCGCCGTAAACAAGTGCGCGCAGCAGTGGTCTGTGGACTCAGCAACGCTCGGGCAGGAGTTAATTACGACGACGATGCAGACGAGAGACGGTGCGGTGGTGAAGAAGCTCAACGCGACAAAGGCGCAGGACGTCAGGGATTCGCTGATCAAGGCCAACTACGACGCGCTTTTCCAGTGGGAAGTCGACACGATCAACATGCTCACGGACAGCGGCACGGGCCAGAACTTCATCGGTCTTCTCGACATCTTCGGGTTCGAGGACTTCGAATACAACTCCTTCGAGCAACTCTGCATCAACCTCGCGAATGAAAGCTTGCAGAACCACTACAACACCTACATCTTCCAGAAGGACATGGACGAGTGCCGCGCTGAGGGCGTCGACGTCACCGAGGTGAAGTGCCCCGACAACAAGCCTTGCTTGCAGTTGTTGACGGAGAAGACTGGTGTGTTGCTCGTCTTTCTATTTGCCCACACGGGGAGGGGAAGGTATTGGTACACAGATCAGTCGGGATCCAAATCGGAGTTGCTAACCTCCATTCGGTGGTCCCCGTCCACGTGCGCAAGTACGGCTAACACGTGCACAGTGCGCTGCTCAGGGTAGTTGAAGGCCTGTCAGGAGTCCGAGGGACGGTATTACTAATGCAATCCCCTACTACACAGTTGGCAGCCAGCACAAGAAACAACCCGTCTCTTCTACGCGTGAATGGTCACCCCAAACACAGGCATCTTCGGAATTCTTGACGACGAGTGCTCGCTCGGTTCGGGAACGGACGACAACTTCTTGGCGAAGGTGATGGAGTCGTTCAAGGGACGGCACCCTTTCTTCGACGTGAAGAAGCTGTCGAAGCAGAGCTTCCAAATTCACCACTACGCCGCGACCGTCAACTACACCGTCGAGAACTGGCTGGACAAGAACAGAGACACGCTGAAACCTGCCATGAAGCTGCTGATGAGAGCTTCGGAACACGAACTCATCAAAACCCTGCTGCCCGAGCCCGTCGAGGGCGGGAAACCGATCACGGTCGGCGGGTTCTTCAAGCAGCAGCTGCATGACATGATGGAGCTCATCAACTCGACCAACCCGCATTGGATCCGATGCGTGAAGCCCCACCCGGCCAAGAAGCCGCTCCTGATCAACGGGATCACCATGATGCAGCAACTCGAGTCGTCCGGTGTCCTCGGTACCGTCAAGATCCGAAAGGTATTGTCCCTCCCGCCGACCCCGTCTCATTTGCTAGTTCTTCCACTCCAAGTGGCAAAACGGAAAATTGCGGCGAGAGACAATATGCGTGTGCCCGTGCCAGCATCGATCCAAATCCCCCGGTGTACAAAGTTCGGTCGGGATCTGGTAGCGGTACCGTGTAGCAGCACGTCACAACACAGCTCGATGCTTCCTTCTGAGGAGTCAGATATTACCGAGCTGCACATCGTGTACACACCGCCCGGTTGCACCCAGGCAAGCCTGGGCGGAAGGAGTGGTCCAGGTAAAGCTGGCGGAGCTGCGACAATATGCTAGCTCGCCTCAAGCTTTGCATGCTTACGCTCTGACTGGGAGGCTTCTGCCTCTGTGTGAGAGAGTGCCTTTGTGTGTGTGAGAAAAAGAAAGGGAGAGAGAGAGTGTGTGTTTGTGTCTGTCTGTCTGTCGTCACTGCTATTTCACAAACTCGCAGGCCGGGTTCCCCGTCCGACCGACGTACAAGAATTTCGTCCAGCGTTTCAAGATCATCATGGGCGCAGGACCCGCAGGGTTCCCTGACGACGTCCAATCGATGAAGGAGTGGTCGCGAAAGGTACTGCTTCTTTTTCTGTGCATGTTCAAACAAGCAGCCGCCCGACCCCCTCGAACTGCATTGCGTTGCCGGCCGGTGTCCTCCACGGAACTGCATCACCGGCCTAATTATCAGAAGAGATCGGCTCTGAAGGTCAGCCCTCTCAGAAAAGTTGACTTACCTTAGGGCCTCTGAAGGTCAGCCCTTCGGAAAAGTTGACTTACCTTAGGGCCTCTGGATCTGGGCAAAACGTGTCTCTCTGTGCCGGGCGTTCTTGTCACGTTCGCTACCAGATTCTGCTCAAATGCCTCGTCTTCGAATTAAAGACGCGCATGAATGGACCAATGAGCTTCCTTCTGTCCCTCCCTACTATCTGGCGAAACAGCAGTCAAGGGAACGAACTTGAAACTGTCAGCGGGGAAAGAAGACCCTGTTGAGTTTGACTCTAGTCTGACTTTGTGCAGTGACACGTGAGGTGTAGAATAGGTGTCCTCCACGGAACTGCATACCGGCCTAATTCTCAAAGAGATCGGGCAAAACGTGGCCTCTCTGTGACCGGGCATTTTTGTCACGTTCGCTACCAGATACTGCTCGTATATTTGTATCATGCAGTGCGTGAGACCACCCAACCCGCACACAGCTTTGTGACAAGTGCGGCATTGATGTGAAGAAGGCGCAGTGCGGTACGACGAAGATGTTCTTGAAGACGGAGTCTAACCAAACCCTCGAAGCCGCGCGAGACGAAGCGCAGAAGGTGCACAGGCTGAACGCGCAGAACTGCGGTCGCATGAAGCTGAAGGATCTCGCCCGCCGACACAGGGAGAGGATGGAACGCATCAAGCAGATTCAAAAGCACTGGAAAGAAGAGATGGTCGGCCTCAAGAAGAGGCGCGCCGATGCACAGAAGAGCTACGACGCGACCGGCAAGGTGTGTTCCCCTGTCTTCATCGCGTCGGTTCTACGAGCGGCGTTTCGAGCTTAACCAAATGAGGCTGTTCGAACTGCGCGTGGTCACCACGAGCAGCCGGCAGGAGCTCCAGCGAGGATGCTGATTTGGGCCATTCACCGCTTCAGGGATTACCCGTGATTGAATTCCAACACACCCGGATACATGTTGTAGCCAGCAGCAACACGCCAGCAGCCAGTGTCAAACGAGGCTACAGTTCCGGACAGCGCGTGGTCACTACGGGCTGCAAGAAGGAGCGTCAGCTGTGACGTGAGGAGGCCTCCGGCCTGGGCCGGACACCGCGACAGGGGATACCCATGATACCCATACATGAATTAGAACACATACATACACACCCACACACACACACACAGGTGCCGGCGCTGCCGAAACCGGCTCCCGGGATGATTAGACGTGCGGAACCTGATCCAGAACCTGAACCCGAACCTGAGCCGGAGCCTGAACCCGAGCCGGAGCCTGAGCCGGAACCGTCGCCGGAAGAAGAAATTCCGGAGATCAACCCCCTCGAAGGCCAGTTCTCGTCCGACAGAGCCTGCACTGTCTGCGACACCATGTGTATGCTAGGCTCTTCGTTTTCCTGCGTGCTTTTTTTTAGAGACACAGCTTCGCGATCGAGATTGGAGCGGGTCCCCCGGACGAGAGTAAAAGTAAGAAGCCACTCGCCAACTGCTCCGGCTGGTCGATAGGTACTACTTCAGCCACGTGAAATGCGTTGACTTCTACTAGTTGCAGTCTATTGTCTCAGGTTGTTGCTGCATATCAAGTTCAAACTAATACTTGACTGATGCTGAGGTTCGTGCATTAAACCCCTCATTGATTACCGGCAGCTCACTACCAGCGCACACATACACACGCAGACACCGGAGAAGATGCAAGGATGGCCATCTACATCTGCACCGACTGCGACGAGAAGTTGTGTGAAACCTGCTGGGATGTTGAGCACAAGAACAAGAAGAGGTGCCACCACTCGAAGCTGCTCCTGTACTTCGAATGTGACTTGTGCACGAGAGGCTACGACAAAAAGGAGAAGGCTCTGCCCGCCTTGTGGTTCTGCACGCCGTGCAAGCTGATGCTCTGCAAACAGTGCTGGCACGACGAGCACAAGAATCCGAAGAGGAGGCGCCACAAGAAGCAGTTCCTGTACCCAGACGGCGAGGACGGCGTGTGGCAAGACGTCACGACCAACGCGCAAGGCGTCGAGGTCTGCGTCGACAAGTTCAGAGCCAAGGACACCGTCACGTGGCTCAAGAAGAACACGGATCGAGCTTGCTCCGTCTGTGCCAAGTCGGAAGGTCGCGCGGCGCTTTACTCCTGCGAAGAGTGCGACCCCCGGAACCCCGAAAAACTCTGCGAGGACTGCTGGTTCAACGAGCACAAGAACAAGAAGCGCAGAGAGCACCACAAAAAGCTGCTGCTGTACATGTGCGACGTCTGCCACGACATCGAGGGCCGCCCGGCGTTCCACCTGTGCGCAGAGTGCAAGCTCAAGCTCTGCGACGCGTGCTGGAGGCTCGAGCACAAAAACCCGTCCCGAAAGAAGCATAGGAAGGCGGAACTGTACCCAAGCCTCGCCCGGGGAGGGACGAAAGGCAAGTCCAAGGGTCTGCTGGATCAGATTCACAGGTGCGTCTGTTTTCTTTTTACCCACACACACACACTGGTATACTCCGGCAGGTGTTGCCGTTCGTTGAATTCCGCACATACACATTATGACTCTGTCGAACCTGGAAAGCTGCCACGGAGGCGAAAGGCAGAACAGGAAAGGCAGGCGCGGTCGGTACGAGAAGCGGCAATCGCGGATAAGGCAACGAGTACAGCAGTCGTCGTGCAGACGAGCAGTTAAGCCCGCGTCGCAGGTGGTACAAACCGAAGAAGCCCGTGCGGCGGGGAGTGGAGACGAGGTGATGCAAGACGAAGGGGAAGCGCGAAGCGACCAGCCCGGACGGAACAACAAGACGCAAGTCCAGGCGACCAAGAGAAGGAGGGGGACGCGACCCAGAGACCCGGGCTAAGTAGCCTGGAAGTGTGATGGACCTTTCTTCGGAGGGGCTCACGCACTCAAAGATACTATGCTGGAAAGCTGCCGCCATTCCTGCCTTCATACCCTTCAGAACCACCTATTGCGGAGTTAGTCAAGTACAGAAGCTTGAAGGAGACACAAGAAGACAACAACCGACAAGCGTTGACCGCCGGAAAGACAACAAAAATCAAACATCTTCAGGTTCTTGGACAAGATGAAGGTGAAGAAGAAGCAGGAGCAGCCGATTTTCCCGATGATGGAGGGCAACGAGGGACTGTTCCCGTCCGAGTACGAGCCCGGCCAGCTCATGCCGCCTCCGATGGAGGCGCAGCTGGGGATGGACCCGTACTCGCACGACCCGGTCGCGCCCATGTACCACGACTCGCAGACGGCGAGCCCGCAGGGCTACCCGTCTCAGAAGGAGCTCCTCATGCACGACCAGCACGGCGTCGACGACGGGTGGGCCGGCGCCCCCGGAGGCCACGACTCCAAGGTCATCGGCTCCGTCACCAGCGGCGACCCCAGGCGGGCCTCCATGCCCGCGGGTCTCATGTCCGCTGGTCCGGGCAGCAGGCACTCGATGATGATCCAGGATGCTGGTGTGCTTTTTTTTTTTTTGTGTTAACAATGCATTGTTGGTACTAAAGATCAGTAGTTGGCAGCGTACTACATGAAACTTACCAAAGCAGGTGAGTTCCGCTCGTGCGCACAAACAAAAGAAAGCGCCATACTCATTTTTTAGAGTTAAAGTTCGCTTGAAATTCCGGGGTTTGTGACCGTTCATGAATGGATTCTCTTAGAGCAAGAAAGGGCTATGTGGTTACTGGTTTTTCACTCCTCTCTGGCGAATTCCACCTTTTTATTATACGGTATGCCAGGGCTTACGCTCAACTTGTGGAACGTGTGGATTTCCACACGCTAATTTTTTTTTGGACTTTTTCCCTCCGCATGTGCTTGCCACAGGTTGGTCCACGTGCAGCGGTGTCTGGGCCCACAAGTCGCCAAGGCCGCACAGCCAGGTGTCGCCAAGTCCAGTAGTGAGGCTATTTTTTTTTGCCCGCCGCACTTAGGGGAAAAGGTTTTTTTTCTTGTATAAGCACCTGCTTTGTAGGAAATGCTTGAGGAGACTGCCAGTTGCGATAGATCAAAGGAGGTAAACGTGCTGTAGCCCACACGAAACACAGGTAACCCTGGGTTTAGTGGCGGGCGTAAGCGTTCAACAAAAAAGACCCACTTTGTAGTTGTATTGTTTTCTCCCCCTCTAGCCTCCTTCGAAATGAGCACAAGGCAGTCCCTCGAGTATTTTCTTCCCCCTCGAACCTAGCGCCCACATGTGGACCACACGTATTTTCTCTGAGACCGAAAACGGAGCGTAAGCCCTGATTATACCCTTCCAGTGAGCTTGCCGGCTGATTAAACTTCAAGCCTTTTTTACCGGCAGACTCGCACGAAATCAGCCGATTTTCGACGCCGCCCATGGGGCGGAATCAGCTTGATGCGCGATGCTGATGATCGGCAGACCTTCCAAAAATCAGCCGGCTGATTATCAGCCGGTCAGTTTTTCCGGCTGAAATCAGCCGCTTTTTCCCTTAGCGCGAACACTGTAACCCTTCGTCATGGTCGATGCTGATCGTCCGCTACGTTTATGGATGCAAGTCCCAACTCCGGAAACGTTCCCTTTTTTCCTCTTCAAAGCTGACAATACTACGAAGGTGAGGAAGCATCCAGACTCTGAGCTTGGTTGTGCTGTGCCGCATTCTAGCCGCCATGAAATCCACGCCCTTTGGACTCGTTTTGAGCATTTTATTCAGACACGCAACCCGCAGTTCACGACGTCGACTCCGTAAGTAACGATTCACACGCTCCGGTTGGCTCTGCCGCTGCACATAGGATGAGCATGTCGCATCAGGCCGAAGCTGGTATGTTCAGGCCTTACGTTCAGCTGAACGTACTGATTTCAGCACGTTAATTTTCTTACTTTCAGCACTTACCTGGCGCGCCTGACCCAGCGAGCTACGAGGGTCCCAACAAAATATCAACTTCCCAATTACTACCAACTTTCTCCTTTACCTTGCATCAAATAGGTGTCACGGCAAGTTTTGGCAGCCGCTGCTTAACAAAATTTGACGTGGGCGGCTTTAGATCTTCATCTGAATGACACAACCACAATATGTTGTCGACAACAAACAAGTAAAAGAATAAAACAAAACTACGCATTTCTTTCTGTACACATGCTGAAATCAGTACTATCTTTTCTGCATTCGTCTGGGGAATCACCGCAGTACCTTCCGGTTGGCAGATCCTGCTGTTGCTTACCACCGCGACACTGGAGGGTTGAGGCCGGAGAGGAGGCAGAGACATGCAACACTGGAAAGTGAGCCCCCTATGCTCTATTTCTTTTTTGCCTGACCCTACGTACTGATTTTCAGGTATTTAGCTTCAAGACAAAAGAGCTGCGTAAGCCCTGGGTATGTTGCCGAAAATCGTCATAAAAGGTCAAACAGGCACGAGAAAGTCAGCGTTCTGCCTGAACATCAATCTTATATGTGGATGTTGGGCAAGCTGGAAACAATTTGCGCCCGTAACAGCTGGAACGATGCCGTGCCTGATATCCGCACGACGTACCCTATGTCTCCCACTGAGATTCTCTGTCAAGATGCTAGCCGCCGCCATAGGGCGGGCTATGCCAAAAGGAGGAGAGCCCGCGAAACAACGTGTCAACACACGCCTGCCAGGCGGTCTCGTCCGCCAGTCAGAACGCCCCCGGCTGCGCCACCATCGGTGCAACAATCATCTTTGACAGGGCCACGGCTCGCTCCGCGCCCACGGCGCAACGACTTGCGCCCGCCGTAGTAGTACGGGATAGTAGTGGGGCGACCGGATACTCCTCGGAGAGATGGTCCCTGCACTCTAACTCGTCTCTCTCTCTCTCTCTTTCTTTTTTGCCTGACCCTACGTACTGGTTTTCAGGTATTTAGCTTCAAGACAAAAGAGCTGCGTAAGCCCTGGGTATGTTGCCGAAAATCGTCATAAAAGGTCAAACAGGCACGAGAAAGTCAGCGTTCTGCCTGAACATCAATCTGCAGCACCAACTCCGGTGCCGCCACTCACTGTAGCAGAGCCGCAACCTGCAGCGCGCCTCCGGAGCGACTTACGCCCGCCGTAGCAGTGCGAAGAGAAGTGAGGAGACCGGAAACTCCCCGGAGAGATGGTCCCTGCACTCTAACTCGTCTCTCTCTCTCTCAATCTTAAAGGCACCCTTTTCCCCCAGGAATTCTCACCACCGGCTACTCACTCAGGCATGGGTACATGCTTCTGTCTTTCCAGCTCAGGACAAAGGGGAAAAGGGGAGAAAT
Organism: Diplonema papillatum; assembly: GCA_030068145.1. NCBI lineage: Eukaryota > Euglenozoa > Diplonemea > Diplonemida > Diplonemidae > Diplonema > Diplonema papillatum. Next base: position 46,664 of record JAPJBO010000530.1, read on the forward strand.
CACTTCCGTTGGAGTAATCCCCCCGAGATAGCCGCGGTTGGTGAGAAAACAGGCTAGCCCAGGAGGTCACACCGAACCAAAAGAAATTCCTACCCGGCCAACCGATATATTCTTGGGAGCGCTCGTTTGCCTTTGTGGAATTCCCCCCAGAATGGGCAAAAGCCGATTAACCCTTGTGCCGACTTCTGCTGCCTATGCCTGTTTCCCCGAGCTCGTCCGCAATGAGTCCAACATACACAGCTTACGGCTCGCCTGGACGTGGTGCTTCTCCAAAGGGAGAATCGTACCACCAGCAGCTCCAGTCGCATGGCTCGAGAATGGGTCACCAGCAGCCCTCTTCCTCTCATGCCGCTGGCGGCACTGGGTCCGGCCACTATGGCGGCGACGACGGCCACGACAACACGAACATTGAACACGTTCTCGCGAGGATGATCTGGCCACTCAGCAAGGTATGATTATAGCCGACTGCAGCTTCCTTTTTTTTGTGCGGGGGCGGCCCAGGTAGGTACCAGGGAAAGCCTGCTACACGTGAGTGAGGAAGTGCTGGTTCCGTCTCCCCCGAGTGCGTCAAAGCCCTGCAACGGGGAGCCAGTCCTTCATCACACACCCTCCTTTGGAAGCTCTACGCTTCCTTTTCCCAGTTTTGCATTTCTTCTCTGTAGAACATCTTCTTCGAAGAAAACTTGATGTCGGCATCAAAGAGGCAGGTCTGTCTGAGCATTGAACTACGATTTTTAGTGTAAGCGTTCAACAAAAACGACCCAATTAAAATTGTAGTTGGATTGTTTTCTCCCCATCTGGCCTCCGTCGAAATAAGCACAAGGCAGTCTCACGAGTATTTCACCCCCCCCCTGCAACAGGTAGCCCAGCAGCAGCAGGGTGCCGGCTCGCCTTGGCGGCAGATGTCACCGTCGGGCATGCACTCCGCCTCGCCCGAGATGTCGTCGATGTCGTCTCCCATCCGCGCCAGGGGCAACGTGGACCCTGTGTACCGGCAGCGCCTCCTGAACTTCTACCAGCGGTACAACCCGGAAAAGCTGCCGTCCGTCGTCTCGACCCTCATCCAGTACAAGGGCCACGAAGAGGCGCTCTTCGACGCACTGCAGAAGAAGTACGGGCCCGAGCCGCCGATGAAGGATGAACCGTTGCCCATGGGCTGGCGAACGGTATGCTTCAAGAATTGCTAGCATGTGCTCGTACACGTAAAGAGCCCAGAGTTACGCGCACTGCGACATGTAACCCTGTTGTCGGTTGCTACAGTCTTACACTACGGCTAGCCAAAGCAAAATAATACACACGAAGTGCGTACCAGAAATAGCCTAAGACCGTGATCACTGCAACCGCGTTTACTCGCTCTACAATACCCATCCCTCCCTCGAAGGTCAACCGGAGACTCAAAAATACTGGTTTCTTAAACTCTCGAAACAGTCTGTGAATCCGACCGAGATCGGTCGCTGTGTTCGAACGTGTGGGAAAGGAACGTCCACACGGCATCGCCAGGAAACACGAAAAAGCACTCACAGGTTGAATCGTCGCGCGGCGACATCTTCTACAAGCACGTGGATGGACGCAAGCAGTGGGAGAGACCGATGATGTAAGCCGCTCTCGCGTCGGCAACGTCCTGCAACGACGTCTCCAGCACAATTCCAATGATGCGCGAGTACAATGGTTGCATGCTTCATCGCCATGTGTCCGTGGCTACCTCTCTCCCTCTCTCTATCTTTCTGCCAACGTCAGATGACAGACGCCACGTTGAGTCGATCTGAAAACGAAAGCATTCGGGGGGAGTTCGTTGGGGGGAGTATAGTCATCTTATGTGCCCAGAAGCCCTTGGATAATGAGGTCTCTGCACTATCTCTCTATCACCATCTCTATCTCTAAGTCTCTCTCTCTCCACGCTGTGGTTAGCCACGTGGAGGGGTTCCCCCCCGGGGGTGTGGGGACCCGTTTCGCATTTTCTCTCCTTGTGTCACAACACTGTATTTTGCCTAGATCTTTTCATCCTTACCTGTCTGTTGCTTTTTTTTTCTCTTACTTGTTTCACGCGTACGCGCCCTGCACCCCCGTGTGTCCCTCCCCCTTCGCCACAGGACCGTCCCTTTCCACTTTCAAAGAATATATCCGACGAACGCCGGTTAATTGTCAGCAACGCACCTGTTACCAAAAAAGTATTGCGTTTTCGCGGAAAAGAAGTGCCGCGCGGTATACCCGCCCCCTGTGCGTGGGAAGGAGTTGCCTTCCTGTGTCTGGAATGTCGGTCCAAAACTGGGCTTTAGGCCCTCTGTGTACGAGACCCCGTTCCAGTCACTTACTGCGTGCCCAAAGCTTTGCTATTGCCCTCTTTCGAGAATCGTCGAACCCCGCCTGCTTTGTAGGAAATGCTCGAAGAGGTTGCCAGCAAAATGTCACAGGGGAGGGCGGGGGCGGGATGGGTTGTGGGTGTTGCGCAGGGTGATGTGAGTCAATTCCCGCAGGTCGCGTTTTTCGACATTTGAACCCGACGAACCAACACAACTGCGCCGGTAGTTTTGACCGTTTTGGCGGTCGTACTACCGTCCAGCTTTGTCGAGGACCGACCCCCTCCGTGCGATCTGAAGAGCGATCACTCGAACAACTGCACACTTCGACGTGCCAGTTCCGCTTGCCTGCTGAGCCCAACGAAGCAACCCTCCCCCCTCCCGCGCTCACGCCCAGAAGAGATGCCCCCCATTCCTCTGCGGACGAAGCTCCAAAACATTTGCCTTTTTCTTTTTCTTACCTTGAAAGCATGCAAATGCTGGGGAATATTCATCCAAAGATCTGGAAAGACTCAGCTACTCCCCTTCTCACCCCCCCACATTCTTCTTTTTATCTCGTTTTATTCCCATTGTATAAGCGCCCATCTTTTGAGAGCAGCCCAACTGTCCTCTCTCACCAAGTTTATGATGAGCTCTATGAACCCCGCTGCTTCGACACGGCGGACTCGCAAAACGGGTCATGGTTACGCTATGCTCTGGGATGTCCTGGCCATGGTGTCCGATCGTGCACAGTTCGGTGCAAAGAAGCGCCGGCGCGGAACCATGTCGAATACATGGGGGCACGTGCCGGACTTCTTTGGAGCGAGCCGCGGCCACCCTTTTTGCCCTCGATTCCCAAGCCGTCGTCCGAAGCGCCGGGGTGGCTCTTTTTCGTGTTGCGCGCCGGCCCCCTGTTGTCTGACGGATCCGCCGACCTGGCGTGGGGATACACACGGGTCTCTCTCGTCTTGCGGGTGCCGAAGGCACACACCGCCGACGCCAGTTTGAGCTGGTCCATCCCCTCTTGATAGACCGTGATAGGCCGAAGAACACAGCACCGGGCGATTCGATGCAGCTTTAGGGACTGGGGATGGACCTGATAGACCGTGGTGGACCGTGATTCACTGTGATAAACAGCGGCAGGCACTTCGATGCAGGTTCAAGAGATAGGGACGGACCGGCTCACAGTAGTGCCCCAGTTGAAAGCAGAGATTTCTGGTTCCAGGGAAGACATGGTGGGCTGGCCCAGTGTGCTGTCCGTCCAAAGGGCAAGCAGGCTCCCCGCGCTTTCGCTTGCAGTACTTGCCTTCCTTTTTTTCTCCTCTTCATTTGAGCGCTTACAATCTTGAGGGTTGCGCTATCCATGTATTGTGAAGTCTATTTTCAAAAACAACCCCAAAAAAAAATGAAGGCAGCGTGCTTTGTGCCGGAGTGCAAACCTTCGGCTCCTGAACTTGTTTCTACCTGTTTGTTGATAACGACTCCATGGTTGGGGGAGGAAGGACGGTGTATGCATATGTACGTACAACCTACACACCCTAGGTGTACCATGTACAGGTATACCGTACGTGGTGTATGTGGTGTTATGGTACCACATGGGCTCAGGAGGTGGATGGATACGGGCACCGATCCTGGGGGTCATCCTGAGATGGTTTCGTGGTAGTATCCACACACACTGCGTAGTGGATGCATACACCTACGCGCCACAGCTAAAAAGGAAACCCAGTGGTTTTGAACACGGTTTCGGGTTGGATCGCACAAAAGTCGCCGGGGAAAAAAAGTGGGTGGCACATCCGCTTTATTTCTCTCAAATCTTTTGTGAATGAGCGACACTTGTTACGAGAGGAAACCCACCCAGCGCAACTCGAAGAATATGGGCTGCAGCCCAAATCGAAACGCCATGGTGAATCCGGGGGTTTACGGGTGCAAACGTTCGACCAAAAAAAGACCCAGCTGGGGTTGTGTTGTTCGGCACACCGAGCCCTCCGAGTATTTCGTTGTACAAGCACCAGCTTTGTAGAGAAAAAAACACTTGAGGAAGCTGCTAGTCGCGAAAATCTCAATTTGCAACAATATTCCAATCTCAAGGGTGGAACATGTGCTGCAGCCCACGCGAAAACACAGGTCGATCTGTGTTTAGTGGCGGGCGCAAGCGTTCCTAGCCTCCTTCGAAGTGAGAAGCAGCCCCTCGAGTATTTTTCCCGCCCCCTCACTCCATCTTCTGTGGCGTGGAGTTCCACTTGTGCACACAACAGCAAACCAAGCAACCTTTTTGGTCTCGTCGCAGGTGTGCGTCTGCACCGGCCGCACGCCGCGTGGCGGTCCCACACCACCCCCTTCCAACCTTTCTTATTTCAAACCCATCTGTTGTTTTCCTCGTCCTCACTCCAAAAGTCTTCCTCCAACACGCGCCGAGTCCTCCCACCCCCGCCCTCCCTTCTTAGATCGTTTGTGTTCTCTACCATAATTTTTTTTCTTCGTCCTCCTTGCTCAGCACGCATGCCGGCACCCCCCCCCCTCCTTCCACCAGTGCCCCGCCCCCACCCAGCTCGTTACTGTTGTTTGATGTTCCCCCCGCAACTGCGCTTCTCCCCCACTTCCCCCGGCCGCCCCACACTGAGCCAGTCCACCCCTATTGCCGGGAACTGCATCGAATTGCCTGCTGCTGTCTATCACAAGCAAGCGTAGTCAGCCAGAAGCACGACACGGTGCGATGCAAGCCATGGCTACATATATTCGGCACGCTACCCTCAACAAGCAGAGGCCATCACAGTCTATCAGCATGATGCAGATCATCGCCACAGATTCTTTGCAATACCACCACAGGGGGGGAGGGTCGAACTCCAGCCTCTGAGGCTGGACCTCACCGTGTACGAAGGGCGGGCGGGGGGGAGGGGGCGAGTAGCTCTTTTTTTCAACGAACATACCCGGGGAAGCAGACCCGCCGTCGAAAAAGTAACCCAATCAACCAAAGCCGGTCGGGGGTCTTCCAGCAAGTTGAAGTGAAAAAAATAATTGCCTTTCTCTTCTTTAGCACCAACAATTCTTGGGGGTTGCCCTGCATTGATTTTGTGGATGCTAGAAAGACGTAAGCGAGTGAGAAATCGATCAGCCGGCACGCACAAACAAAACGACGAACTCTTTTCGGCTAGTATTTGTTTGAACGCGTTTAAGTCATAGTAAGTTCGTTTAGGCGATATCAGCCAGTGCATTTCCTGGAAGTGCATCGACCTGCCTGCTGCTGTCGATCGCAGCCCATCAGCCAACCGGCTCACTATTCGAAGACCAACCCGCCCGCTGGGTGCAGGTATCAACCCATCACCGACTGTAAACGCTTCCGTGCTGGGTCCACATCACTGAAACTACCAAAAAATGAAGAGTGTCGGCAAACCGAAACGATAAAATTAAGAGAAAAAAAAATAGGAAATGCACCCCCCAGACCCACTGAAGTATCCTGTGCGCGAACCCCACTGTCCTTCCCAGCACCTGTGTCCCCCCCCCGTACACTGCCCCCTGTTTTGTTCTTGTCTTTTTTCTTCCCCTTTTATAGCAAAAGCAGTAATACAAGACCAAAAAAAAAAAATGGTGTTCTCTGCTCTCCCGTCTCGGTGAAAGCTGTGCACGAAGGTCGCCAGGAAGAAGCGAAGGCTCGCTACAGCGTCGCCAGATCCGAAGTGCGCCACGCGCCCAGACCACCTGTACCCGTTCAAAGAGGCTCAACATGTGCCTCACGTGTGTGCGTGTGAGTTGTAGACCTGTTTTCACGTGATGCCTTCTTGTGCGAGAGGCGTCTGCGCCTCCTTCAGTTTCAAGTAACCGCTGATGCTCCCGCAGTTGCGAATGTGCGTGTGTGGAATCCTATCTCTTGTCCTGAGGCACGCTTGTTTTGGTTGCTATCGGTGGGACCGGAAGAAGAAGAAAAGAAAAAGAAAAAGACCGTTCCTGGTCCTGGAACGTGACGTCAACCACAGCTTGCAAAGCTTGAATCGGAGGCAGCTCAGTGCCACAACGTGTGGCTGACCGTCTCGACGAGCTTGTGTTCAGCGCGAGTGCCAAGCCCCAAGGTGCGCCACGCCTTGATGCTTTAGTTTGGGAAACCGGTGGAACCAGGAAAAAAAAAAAAAAAATGGCCAAAACGCAGTAGAAGAACCCCAGTGAAACATCTGTGGCACGCGAATGATAAACAGAAAGCAACTGGCCAGTGCGTGCCTTCCCAACAAAAAGGGGAAGGGGGAGATGCAAACAAGACACGATGTGGCAACTTTTGACGTTCAACAATTCACAGGGGGAAGAGAAAGAGACGGGGGGGCGGCGGGGGGGGGGGGTCACATGCACACGAGGACCCCCCACCGGGTTCTGCTGCGGCGTGCGCGCAGCGCTATCGCGAATGCGCGGGAACCCGCTGATGGCTTGTCGCCGCAGAGGAACTCCGGCGAAGAGGCTGAGAACGTGGGCTGGCTCCGCGGGTCCGTTGAGGAAGCCGTCGCCGGCGACCAAGTGTCGCGGTACAAAGGCAGCGCCGAGTACAGGGAGCAGCTCAACCGGGGCCCGTACGTGAAGGACCACGCGGAAGAGGTCCACTACACCAAAATGGAGCACCTCTACCCGCCCAAGGAGGGCTACCGGACGACCGAGGACTACCTCTACACGTGGGGTGCTCTGCCAGAGGAAGTGAGGCGGGAGAAGGAAGAAGTCCTCCAGCGGTACTTCGGCGTGCCGCGGTCGGGCGTCATCAACCGGTGGGGCCCCGAGCAATACAGTGAGATCGAACAGGCGACGTTCAACATGACGCGGAAGGGGCAGGAGGCGTTCCTGCACAGGGCCCGCCTCGCCTACGTCAACGAGGGCATCTCGGTGAAGGAGGCGCTGAAGAAGGCGAAGGACGACGACGTCAGCTACGACTACTATCGCCGGCGGGCCGAAGGCTCGCAGATCCTGCAGGAAATGCGCGAGTCGCCGTACTACGACGACCCCGAGCTGCGCGAGGGAGCCGGCAGCTCGTCCGACGTGCGGACGAAGGCGCACGAAATCTTCGCGACGGAAAACCTCGTCGTCGAGGACACTCCGGCGGCAAGGCGGGAGCTGCTGAAGACCGGTGTGCCCCCTCTTCCCTCTCTTCTTCAGTTTCTGCTCTGTTTAGCACTTACGGCACCTTCGAAGGAGACCTGGTGCTAGCATCAAACATGTATGATTCTGTCCGAGCACTACACTGAAATTTGCGAATTAGACTCGTATCGCCTTCCGCACTGAGCCCACCTAGTGTCCGTGGCTCAACGGACCACAACACGGTGCAGAGGACGCGGTGCGTGCGAGTACGAGCGTGTTCTTGCGGTCAGGCAGGATTCTGTCCCCTCCCAAAACTAATATTTTGCTCCGGCAAAAAAGGTGTCACAAACAGTCCCGGGCATGGCTAGCCATGACTCGAAATGAAGGTGTGCACCAAAGAAACAACCCGCACCCACATAGCCCTTACTTGCTCTAAGAGAACCATTTAGCAAAGGTCAACCCGGCGACCAAAAAATTCCGGAATATCAAGCGAACTTTCCCTTTGATGCTAGCATCAAACATGCATGAGAGGCAGTGTCCTGCCTAAACATCAAACTAAGATATTCGCCCCCCGAAGAGAGACGGCGCAGACGGAACCAGCACATACCCATTCCAAGCACGTTCTTGCAATCCCCCCGAAGAGATTTCTGTATGCCGGTATGCGCACAGGGGCAGGAATGTGGGGGACCTCTCTCAGCGTGGAGCCGTGAGAAGTTGTCCGTCGAAAAAAAAGTATCCACTTCGGAAACCAACGCACAGAGATCTCCGTGCCTGCGATGCACGCGAATCCGCTTCGCTTCTTCGTCCACGCGAATTTCTCGCAGCTCAAGAAGAGCTCTAATGCTCTGAAGACGTACGCAACCCGGGCATCGTGGGCAAAGGACGAAGCCAAGCGCGAGGCGCAGCGAGAGAAGGCGCAGATTCGTCGCGCGGCGGACGTCGCTGAAGAGACGAAAGAGGTACCCCTTTTCTTACACACCTCGATTCCCCGATGATGAGCATCCGTGATCTGACCGTGCTTCTACGAACCACAATGAGTGGCGTGCGTTAAAGCGAAGCAGCTGCCCGCAGCAGGGCCGCGCCATGTTGTGCGGTTGTGTGCTGTTGCGGTCGCCGTCATGACCACGGTCATCAGTCTGCTGGCCTTGCTGCGCGAAGTACAGCGCTCGGTCGGTATCGTCTCATATCCCGCCCGATCTTAAACGGGGTCCATGAAGCACATATATTCCGTGTTCACAAACCCTGTCGTTCCGTAAGCACCGCTGTTGCTTTCTTTTCCTGCCGTGAGTGATATGCTTAAGTTTTTTGGCGCTCAGATCTTCAACAGCTGAGGTCGGTGAGAGTTTCATTCGAACGACCTGTTTTTCCCAAAAATCAATCCATGCCTTTGAAGTGTGAACCTCACGAGGAAATCAGTCAGTCGCTCTCATTTGAAGATCCATTGACCGAACGCCATCCAATTTCACCGAACCTTGCACAGCAACAAGACGCGGCAGACATCGACGCCCAGTACGAAGCGATCTTCGGCGAAGCGCCGCCGAAGGACGAACCCGAAGAAAGCCCGCCGGAAGCCGAGACCGATCCCGGCACCACTGGAGGCGTGGACCACGGGGTCATCCGGCTGGCGGACGGGACGGGCGGCGGCCCGAAGCACCCGTGGGCGGCGCCGCTGCGGCCGCGGTTCGCGCTGGCCGCCGGCGAGCGGCCGGCGACGGTGCCGACGCCCGACTCGCTGCGCGAGCACGCGCTGCGCGTCGAGGAGCGCGTCGCCGAGAAGAGAGCGGCGCTGCGCCAAAAGAACCTCGAGGACCTCTTCAAGCCGAAGCCGATCACCTCCACCATCCCCGGCGGCGACTACTCGGTCGCCTCTGCGATCAACCAGGCGCAGATGGCCATGGGCGACGACGCCGTTGCGAGGCACTATACGAACGCGAAGATCAGCGGGAGTTCGCAGCCGCAGAAGGACGATCCGTTCCAATACGACCGGCGGGCCCTCATGCGGTGTGTCAAGGCCGTGCAGCAGCACGCAGCAGACGCCCGGGACGATCTGCGCGTGGCCTACTACGAAGGCAGGAAGGAGCACGCCCTCGACGGGCTCGTCGCGCTCTCGCGCGAAGTCGCCGGCGCCGCCGAGCTGCCGGCCGTGGACCCCGTCGACGCCAGCAAGCTCCACCCGTGGCACGCGCACTGCATCAAGCTCAGCGCCAAAATGCTCGTCGACGAGGTGTCGTTTTTTTGTCCTGTCTGAGCACCTGCTCTGTAGGAGAATACTTGGAGGGAGACTGCCCAGTTGCGAAATCTCAAAGGAGGCACAGTGTGGTACTCAGCGTGCCGATGACTCCTTACTTAACGCAACAATATTCCAAATCTCAAAGGAGGCACAGTGTGGTACTCAGCGTGCCGATGACTCCTTACTTAACGCAACAATATTCCAAATCTCAAAGGAGGCACAGTGTGGTACTCAGCGTGCCGATGACTCCTTACTTAACGCAACAATATTCCAAATCTCAAAGGAGGCACAGTGTGGTACTCAGCGTGCCGATGACTCCTTACTTAACGCAACAATATTCCAAATCTCAAAGGAGGCACAGTGTGGTACTCAGCGTGCCGATGACTCCTTACTTAACGCAACAATATTCCAAATCTCAAAGGAGGCACAGTGTGGTACTCAGCGTGCCGATGACTCCTTACTTAACGCAACAATATTCCAAATCTCAAAGGAGGCACAGTGTGGTACTCAGCGTGCCGATGACTCCTTACTTAACGCAACAATATTACAAATCTCAAAGGAGGCACAGTGTGGTACTCAGCGTGCCGATGACTCCTTACTTAACGCAACAATATTCCAAATCTCAAAGGAGGTAAATATGCTGTAGCCCGCACGAAACACAGGTAAGTCTGGGTTTGGTGGCTGGCGTAAGAATTCAACAACTTGTTTTGAATTGTGTGCGCTCGGATCGGTGCCGGGGCTTGTGACCCTGGTTTGCCAGAACCAACAAATACGCATTTCTGTTGGGAACCCCACAATCACCACAAGCACGCACGAAGCTGAACTTCGCCAACAAACAAAAGGTCGAACGACACCAATCTGCACGCCCATGCAGGATTGTCGGAAACGCAATATTAAAGTGTACACGAAAGCCTTTTTGTGCACACTTTCAGTTCGGTTTTTCAAAGAAGCCATGCTTCAAAAAAACCCTTTTGGCGAAGGTCGCCCGGTTCTCAAGCGAACGGTAGCTCTAAAAAACATCCCCAGGCGCTGCGAGAGCTGCAGGAAGGCAGCCTGACGGCGACGCAGGCGAAGCTCCGGGAGAGCATCCGAAAGCACGAGAGCGAGAAGCTCGACAAGCTGACCGCGTCGCTCGGGAAGTCGTTCCACCACGACTTCTGGGCGGCCGCGACGCAGGCGCCGCACGAGCTGGCGGAGGGTCGGAAGCGGTTCGAAAAGAAGCTGCTGGCCAGCCGTTCGCCGCAGGTGGTCATGGGCGTGTCCCTGCAGAGCGACCCGGCCGTGGTGCAGATCCGCGACGACTACATGCGGTACATCTCCGAGGTCACGCGGGTGGCGCGGGAGCTGGATAGCGGTCACGAGTGGGCAGCGCTCGACTCGTACGTCGGCGGCATCGTCTCCGGGGCCATCAACCTGTCCTTCGAGAAGCACCACTTCGACATCGCGTCGCAGCTCCTTCCCGACCCGACGCCTCTCATCGAAGGCTTCCAACAGTTCACCCGCGGCATCCTGCTCTTCAGCTGGGCAGGCGCCCTCATGCGACGAGCTCGGGTATGGCAACTACCAGCGAACCCCCCAAGAAACCCAAATTTGAGCCGAGCGCCGGAAACACAGACGAGAAGTCGCCGGACTGTCGGTGACGAAAAAAAGGTCGAAAGACGCCTGTCTGGTACGTCCCGCGGGATCGTCGGGCAAAGACAGAGAGAGGGTTCCCAGTTTGTCTTTTGCGCGTGGAGTCGTACTCGGTTACACGCAACCTCCATCAGACAAGTGCTCCGCTTACCATTAAACACCAGACTCACACCGCTGTCTTGTCTGCACTCTCAGGTTCCGCGCTGATGATAGTCCTCATGCGTGGTTTAAAGGACCGAAATGCGATGTGCATGGGACCAGTGCGGTGTTGCGCGCATAGCCACTCCAAAGACGTTCAACCTCCCCGCACACACAGGTAAGCGGGTTGAATTCCGAGATCGACAAGGCGGCAGGCGGGCGGCAGCAGGCCCTGTCGCTGCTTTCGCTGGGGCAAGCGCAGGTGCACCGTTTCGGCGTCATGCTGGAGAGCCCGTCGCGGCAGGATTTCTGGGTGGCGCCCGACGCCTTCGGGAACGACGGCAGCGCGCACGAGCGCGTTGGCAATCACGCAGGGGCCGCCGAGTGGTACCGGACGACGGTATGGCCACACCCCTATTTCCCCCGTTTTCACATTTTTTTTTTTTTTTTTTTGCGATAATCAGTCACTTCCTCCTTAGAGAGCATACGTGTTACAGCTAAAAAGGAACGTTGGCAGCGGTTGAACCTGAACGCGTACAGGTCAATGCGCACCGCTCGTGCTCCGGTGCCTGTTCCTTTTTAAGCCACATGCAACGTGTGAGTGAATGACCGCCCAAATATACTCGACCGCCTTAAAATATTCGGGGAGGTGTGACTGACATTCTTTGATCCTGTTGGTTCGGGCTAGTTCAGGAGTGCTACCATTTACCGGGCTATTACAAGTCGTCGAAGCCAGCCCCACCCCGAATTCTTCTGGTGTCGATTCGAGGTGGTCGTGCTCGTCTAGCCATGCTAGTCTTGCTCCTATTCCCTCAGTAAACTGCAAAACCTTCTGATCATGCGATGATCATTTTCCAATTTGCCACCTGAAACCACGTCCAAGGATTTGGGCTCAGGGTGGTGCGGTCAACGAAAACTCTAATGTCCCCGCGGAGTCGGTTTGTAGTCCGGTTTGTAGTCCGGTTTTGTACCTAGGGTGACGTATGTCATTGTCCCCGCAGCGATTTTTGCAATTTGGAGACCCTCAAAAATTGCCGAGGGGTGACGATTATTGCACACGTCACCCTAGGTAGAAAGTAGGAACTAGGAGGCTGCCAGTTACGAATACTCTTTGAACGCATCTCCAACTCTTACCACTCATCGGTTTCAGGAACTTTGAACCCTCTCTTGTTCGCCGTCGGCGCTCCGGGAGATATTTAGCCTTAGCTCAAGCGAACTACAAACTCTAAAAAGGAAACGCTTTGTGGTTGTATTGCTATTCTTCCCCTTCAAAACTAAGATTTTCCCCACACCGCAGAGCAACCGCGGGCTTCCGGCGGACACGCGCGACTACGTGGCGTGCCTGCTGCGCTACTTCCAGGCCTCCGCCGCGGACCACGTGACGCTGCAGATGATGCGGAACCTCGAGAAGAGCCCCGGGGCGCCCGTCCTCTTCTGGCGGACCCGCAGCACGGCGCAGCGCGCGGTGCTCTGGCACCGCTACATGGGCAGCGCGAACCTCTGGCTGCTGCGGGCCTGGGAGACGACGAGCCACTACAGCCGGGCTCGTCAGCTCGCGCGGCAGTGCCTCGACAGTGCGATGTACCACTACGGCCGGGCGAGGGCCGGCGGCGAGGGTTTGATGCGCACGCCAGACACCGAAGCCGAAGCCAGCGTCACCGCATGCGTCGAAGCGTCGGAGCTGTTCGAGTGCGCCTTCGCGCGGTCGAACGACAGCGCCACGACGCTCGGGTGGGACGCGTCGGGCGGGAAGCTGGTCGGGCTGTTCTTCGACGAAGCGGGGCAGCCGCTGGGCGCCGACGGCATCAAAGCGGTGGTCGCCGAGCGGCAGCAGCGCGCCCTCGCGTCGCTGGCGGCGGCCGAGGCGAGCCTCGGCGAGCAGCCCGAGGCGGACGCCACCGCCCTGGCACGGGCGAAGCTCATCGACAACGACGCGTGGGTAGGCACCGGGAGAGGTGTGTGTTCTTCTTGCTCTGTTGCTACGTCGCGCTCCGCCCTGTCCTTGGCTTAAAAGACCGAATCACGGTGCAGCTACGATCGGTGCGGTGTTGAGCAACCCCATTCCGAGCGCGTTCTTGCAGCCCCCCTTCGCCACTCGCACACTTATTCTCGTGCAATGAAAGCAATGAAAGCGGTGTCTCCCCACAATGCACTGTCGATACGTCGAGTCTCGGTTGTTCCCCCCCTTCGCCACTCGCACTCATTCTCGTGCAAAGAAAGCTTTGTCTCTTGAGTCGCCGCCACAGTTTCACCACAATAACACAGCTGTTCACTGGAGGGCAATCATCACGAGCGACAGCGTGCAGCACACGCTGTGGGGCGCGGGGTGCAGAAGCGGGGACGCTGGGGATATCGAGGTTTGGTACTCTCAGTACCAAGTGATGGAGAAGCTCTATTCGGAAGCTGAAGAAGGCGCCGAGAAGGCGTACGTCGCCGCCAGGATGGCCCTCGTATTGCATCAGCGGCCGTGCTTCACCGTCGAAGAGCGGAATGCTTCCCTGGATGATGCTGCGGAAAAAGCAGGTTCGTTTTTCTCCCCCCGTTTTCACGATTCTTCTCAAGGTTGTTAAAAAAGACGCTGAACCTTTCGAAGTTGTTAACCGACCTTCATCGCGCATAGGAAATGAGAGCGCGCTCTAAAATAAGTCGGATCGTCGGCAACAGGCAACAAAGACACACACCACAGGCACTCGTATTGCCACGACCGCAGATACGATACGCACACTAGTATAGGATACCTTAAAGGAACCATTTCCGCAATGGTCACCGGAGACTATAAAACCCCCGGATCTCGGAAAGTGAATTTACACTCTAAAAGCAAAATACTCGAGGGACTGCCTTGTGCTCATTTCGAAGGAGGCTAGAGGGGGAGAAAACAATGCAACTACAAGTGGCCTCGACGAGCGCAACCTGTGGTTCAACGTGGCGAGCCTGTACTTCTGGAGCATGTTCCGCCAAGGGCACGCCAAGCGGAAGGAGCTGCAGGGTGTGTTCTCGCGGCTGGTCGCGGCGAAGACCGGGGTAATGCGGTACGCGGACGCGGGATACGTCAAGGCCGCGTCCGTGTGGCTCGACGACTACATCGCGGACCCGGCTCTAAAATAAGTCGAATCGTCGGCAACAGGCAACAAAGACACACCACACACGCACACGTACTGCCACGACCGCAGATACGATACGCACACTAATATACGGATACCTTGAAGGAACCATTTCCGGCAATGGTCACCGGAGACTTTAAAACCCCCGGATCTCGGAAAAGCGATTTTACACTCTGAAAAGCACAAAAAAGAAAAAAAAAACACGCAGGCATTTTCGTGACGTGGCTCCTCCAGCGGGGGCACAAGCGGTTCGCCCTCGACGAGCGCAACCTGTGGTTCAACGTGGCGAGCCTGTACTTCTGGAGCATGTTCCGCCAAGGGCACGCCAAGCGGAAGGAGCTGCAGGATGTGTTCTCGCGGCTGGTCGCGGCGAAGACCGGGGTAATGCGGTACGCGGACGCGGGATACGTCAAGGCCGCGTCCGTGTGGCTCGACGACTACATCGCGGACCCGGCGAGCGCGCGCGACGACAAGCTGTGGCGGAAGACGGTTCTTCTCGGGTCCGCCGAACTGTACCTCTCGCAGCCGCTGTTTTCCCGCTCGCAGCGCGCCGACTTCGAACGCAAGTACTACCCGCAAAACGACGCGAAACCCGACGCGTCGGCTGCGGGTGCGTGAAGAGCCCCAAAGAAACCGGCGTAGCGACAACAGTACTGGCGCAAACGGGGTGGGTGGGTGTGTTAGGAACCTATTTTAACGTGGCCCCCCTCTTAGCGAGAGTGCGTCCACGCGCGGTTTGGGTGTGTGTGTGTGTGTGTGTGCGCGTGAGCGTTTCGAGAAAAGTGCCGAGTCGGGCCTTCAGATTGAAATCACCCGAATTCCTCCCGTTGCGTGCTGTTGCCTGCGTTGACGTTTTCGCCGCAGCGTGTTTGACTGTGCGCTCCAGTGTATACCGGGCGCATCAGCAGAAAACCGGCGCTAACAAAACAAAAAAAACAAAACTCTGCCGGTCCGCACGCGCATCAATGCACCTCAGAAATGTCTCAGCACCGACACCTTCAAACGGCTGAAGATGTACTCGAGAGCGCCAGACTTGCTACAGGCCCTTGTGCGACGAGCCCTCATGCCTGACGGAGCGCCGTGTTGACGCCAGGGTGTACAGAAAGAGCCACTGCCACGCACGTCCTAACCACCATGGACCGCCGCCTTTGTAGTTTCTACGGCACATCGACCATCGACATGAGCCATCGTCGACCGCACGAAGTAAACGGGTTACAGTTGCGAGTGCGCGAAGACGCGGGCCCCGTTCCAGGCCCCACCGATCCGCCTCGCAGGCTGCCGCTTCCTCTCGCGCCTCCCCCGCAAACCAGTGTTTCCGCGAGTTGAAGAGTCGTCCAGTCGTCCAGGCCTTCCGGCATGCGATTCCCGTCTCCGCTTCTTGAGCACTCTGTTGCATTGCCAACGTTGAACTCCAGGCGAACTCCAGGCACCGCCCTTGTTTTCTCGAGGAAAGTGTCCTTGGGGGCCGAGCCTGCAGCCCGCCGCTCTTCTCAGTCAAACGCAAAAAAAATGTATGGGTAGTCGTTCCCCCCGCCATTCGCGCACGGGTCGCTGCCTAGCTCCATCTATGCCATGCTCTCTTTCGCTTATTACTGTTTGTCTTCAGAGCCTGAGAAAGGACCCTGAAAGACCCCTAATTTTGCCGGAAGCCCCAGCAAAAATAAACTGGTCGGATGCCGAAAATAATGGCTGCAGAATGCAAAAAACAAGACTCTCGCTGCGGTTGAAGTGACTAGGAAAAGCACGCCTGCATGGTATCGGGAGTTCCATGCCTTGTGCAGTCTGAAGTGACTAGGAAAAGCACGCCTGCATGGTATCGGGAGTTCCATGCCTTGTGCAGTCTGAAGTGACTAGGAAAAGCACGCCTGCATGGTATCGGGAGTTCCATGCCTTGTGCAGTCGATCCCCACAGATTGTTGCTGCATATCAAGTTCAAACCATGCGTCACAAAAGGATGTAGCCCACCCACGACATACGCGTGGCACGATCGGAGTAGTTGAGCTATGGTTAAAGACCCGTTCGTTGAAGGAGCTTGTACGTAAAATGCGGGATTAATGCGACACAGCTAAGGCAATCCACTCGCCTCGGGGCATCAAAAGTTATCCGAACCCAAAAATCCACAAACCAGCACGTCAACACCAAGGGTTGATCGTCGGCAAGCACAAAAAAGGAACAAAGGAGTGAACGCGTCCCGTGCACGCCCTCCTTCCTGCAAAAGAAGAACTCCTATAAAAAAGCAAAAAAAAAAAAAAAAAGGACAACAGCAAAAAAACGTTGGCAGAATCCCGCCCGGCATGTCGTGAGGGGGCACGCGTGGATTGATACCACCAAGCGCAGCGTCCGTCTCCCCCTCTACCCCTCGCGCCGCAGGGTCTGGTCGCCATGGGCGACGACCCCGTCAGTCGGAAGAACAGTTCCGAAGGCAGCAGGAACATCCTAAGCGAGCCTGACTTGCTCGACCCGCCCCCTGGCGTTCCCAAGAACGCGAAGCGGGACGGCTCGCCGCATCCGAGCCAGGCCACTCGACTCCGAGAGGCCACTGCGAGCGATGGTGTGCTTCCGTTTTTTTTTTTTGTATAAGCACCTGCTTTGTAGGAAATGCTTGAGGAGACTGCCAGTTGCGATAGATCAAAGGAGGTAAATGTGCTGTAGCCCACACGAAACACAGGTGAATCTGGGTTTAGTGGCGGGCGTAAGCGTTCAACAAAGAAGACCCACTTGTAGTTGTATTGTTTTCTCCCCCTCTAGCCTCCTTCGAAATGAGCACAAGGCAGTCCCGAGTATTTTTTCTCACAACGTGGGCGGCGCCGAAGCTTACCAGCTTCGGCTGACACCATTTGCGCACTTAACCATGGTTAAGAAGACGACTGAAAGCACAGACACAAAGATAGCTCAAAGCATTTGCAAAATAACACGAAAAGCCTCTAGGCAAACCCCCGTTTTCACATCTCTTCCGACAAACAATTTTAGCTCTAACGACTGCGCTTGTCATCATCAAAGAGACGGTTGACAGCAAATCGCGGTGTAACTAAGCCGGCCCATCCCTATCTTCTGGAACTGCATCGATTTGCTGCCGCTGTTTATCACAGCGAAGCGCGGTCCACCAAGGTCTATCAGGTCCATCCCTATCCCCTGAAGCTGCACCGAATTGCCTGGAGCTGTATTCGTCGGTCTGTCTTTAGCCACGGTCCAAAAGGAGGAAACGGGCCGGCTTGGTGCAACTGTAAACAGGGACTACACACGGACGCACAAGCAAAAATATAAGACGCTACTCACGCTGGTCTCAGAACACACAACCGCTCGATCACGTTCTTGCTTCTGGCAACCACGAAGATCCTTGACAGTTGGTCTTCTACTTTTGCAGCGGAACTGCCGGTGCCAATCGCTGCACGAATGCACGTCAAAGAGAAGAAAAATATGCGCACCTGCTGTGTGTGGTGCCGGTTTGCCGACCGTGAGGACGCATGCTCACCCTACAATCATCAATCAACTCGCAGGTCCGTCCGTCGGATCGTCGCCGTGTCCATCTCCCCCTCCTCTCCCGTCCAACCCGGCATCGCCGACCAATGACTCCGACCGAGCAGACAGCGGCCCTGCCGCCCTCGAGGCCAGCGAATCCCGAGGGTCGCTGCTGCTGAAGCGGCGGGGGACCTCGTCCAGCGTGTCGTCGTCGCGCCCTTCGAAGAAGCACGACCCCCTCCTCGTCTACTCGCCTCCCATCGAGCTCCCGTCTGCGGAGCAGCTGATGGGCACGTTCAAGGACCGGCTGTCGCACCAGCGGCAGACCGTGCACTCGCCGGCTGAGATCGACGCGCTCGACGTGCCTGCGATTCTGAAATGCATCAGCGAGCACGACGTCACGTTCATCAACACGCAAACCGGGTCCGGGAAGAGCACGCTGGTCCCGAAGGCGATCATGGCTTCCGACGCGGACTACCGTGTGGTAACCACGCAGCCGAGGCGGACGGCCACCATTCGGCTAGCCGACACCGTCGCGAGCATGTGCAACCAAAACGTGGGCGAAGACGAGATCGGCTACTGGATCCGGGGCGACCGCTGCGGGGGCCAGCACACGCGCCTGTGGTACATGACCTCGTACACGCTGCTCCTGCACCTCCTCAACAACCGGATGGCTCCGCCGTTCACGCACATCATCATTGACGAATTCCACGAGCGGCAGCCTGAAATCGAGGTGCTCGTCGCCTTGCTCCGCCTTCTCCTGCAGAAGCCGCGGGGCAAGTCGCAGGGCTTCAAGCTCATCCTCATGTCGGCGACGCTCAACACCGAGGCGTGGGAGGGCTTCTTCAAGGGCCTATCTTGGGGCATCTACTCAAACGACAACCAAAGGTATGCCTGGCTCCTTTACGAATCTCAATGACCCTTCGTCCATTTATGCGCGTCTTCTAGAAGACGGTGCATTGGGGTACCTTAAAGAGAGAGGTACTCCCGCCGTTTAACCGCGCTTTGACACAAAAATGCGGATATCCATTCATTCCATACAAGAGAGAGTTACTCCCGCCGTTTACCCGCGCTTTGACACGAAATGCGGATATCAATTCATTCCATACAAGAGAGAGTTACTCCCGCCGTTTAACCGCGCTATGACACAAAAATGCGGATATCCATTCATTCCATACAAGAGAGAGTTACTCCCACCGTTTACCCGCGCGTTGGCACAAAATGCGGATATCTTCTATTCCATACATCGCAACAGGTATACGGTGCACGATTACTACCTCGAAGAGGCGTCCCTCCTCACGGGGGCCGCCCTGCGCCGACCGGCGACGTTCAACCAGACGGTCGTGAACCCGGACATGCACGACAACTCGCTGTACGTCGCGCAGCAGTTGATAAGGCTGATTATCAAGGAGTCGAGCCTGAAGCATTCGATCCTGGTCTTCCTGCCGGGCCGAGCCTCGGTCAGCAAAATGCGGCGGTGGATCGACGCGCACCTCTCGCACCGGCTGTATCCGATCCCGTGGCACGGCAGCGTCGAACTCGCGTGGATCCAGCAGCAGATCTCGCAGGAGGTGGAAGGGCTGCAGAAGGTGTACCTGGCGACGGACGTCGCCGAGGTGTCGATCACCCTGCCTGACGTCGTGTTCGTCATCGACACGTGCCTCGTGAAGCGGCCGCACATCAACGAAAGGGAGCCGGCAACCATCCTCCACCCGCAGCTCGTGCAGCAGTGGGCGTCGAAGGGCTCGGCGCTGCAGCGGCAGGGCCGCGTCGGGAGGACGCAGCAAGGGTTCTACTTCTGCCTCCTGCCCGTCGAATACGCGAAGATGCTCGACGAATACCCGGCGCCGCCCATCTGCCACTCGCGCCTGGACGACCTCACCCTGCACCTCCTCCACGTCTGCCAGTCCCCCCGCGCCCTGTTCACGCTCTGCAAACGGCCGCCGACCGACGAAGCGCTGAAGGTCTCCATCCGGGCTCTGCAGGAAATCGGCGCCATCTACAAAACGGAGAACGCGGAGCGCACCGTCCCCGGGACGAACGCCGAGGACGGGTTCCTCTCGTGGAGCACCGACATCCTCCAGGCCGCGGTAGACGTCGACCCCAGCACCGAGCACGACAAATCAAGGTTTGCTTCATGAACCGAGTCGGCCACAATCTCTGGTGTCGGGGAATCTCTGATACGTCAGTCCTCGGTCCAGTCTGGGTTGAGTGACAAGAAACCTCGTTGATCCTGCCAGTGGTCATATGCTTGTTTCAAGGATTAAGCCATGCAAGTCTCAGAGTAAATAGGCAAACGCGGCGGCTGCGGGCTCGTCTCCCCGCCCACCTTTTTTCTATTTTTGCATCCCTTTTCTGGACAACATCTTCCTCGAAGAAGGCTTGATGCTAGCATCAAACATGCATGAGAGGCAGTGTCCTGCCTAAACATTAAACTAAGACTTCCCCCCCGGATATTGCAAGGATCTGTCCTGCGCAGCTTAATAGGTGCCGCGTTTGCACCTTGTGTGTTGCGTTTGCACCTTGTGTGTTCTTGTATCGTGGCACAAGGATTGCACTTTTCACTCACCTGCTCAAGCTGCAGCGAACATCGGCACCCAACCGCTCACACAGGTTCTCTCCCTCGTTCATCGGGCTCATCCTGCAAAGGCTTCCAGTGGGCGTACAAGCGGGCATGCTCGTCTTCTACGGCCTGGTCCTTGGCTTGGAGACGATCTCCATCATCTGCGCGGCTGTCGTGCAGACCGCCATCCCGTTCGTCACCCTGTCGCCGAACAACCCGAACGACACGGAGATGGCGGGGCCTTCGTTCGAAGCGACGGCGGAGAGCAAAGCGCGGACGATGCGGTCCCTCGAGTTCTTCTGCCGCAACTGCGAGTCGGACCTGATCGCGAGCATCTACGTGTTCCTCGAGTGGAAGCGGAGGCGGATTGCGGGGGAAGAAGTCGACGCGTGGGCGGAGGAAGTCTGCGTGTCGACGGAGCGGCTGGTCGCGATCGACGAGCTCGTCGTGCATCTCCACAACGAGATCCGGGCGTTCTTCCCGTGCCAGAGCTACATCTCGCAGGAGGACGGCATCATCGACGCGCTGTCCCTCCAGAAGCAACTGAAGGTGCACCAGCCGATCCTTCTGTGGATGATCTGCGTCACCTTCGCGGGCAACGCTGTGCAGGTGAAGCAGATCCGCAACGAGTCCCGGAAGCAAGTGCGAGAAAGCGGGACCCCGATGTTCCTCCAGCGCGCCCCGACGCACTCCGACGGCCACATCCCGTCTGTGGTGACGCCTTGGAGGCTCGGGCACACTGTCGTGCCCGTTTCGATTACCGTCTCCGAAGGCCGGAACACGGTGGCCATCCAACAGTGCGTGGCCAATTCGCAGTTCCTGCTTCTCCTCATCCTCCTCTTCCCCGTCATTCGCTACGGCTCGACGCTTCTCGACGATTCACAGGGCACGTACCGTGCCTTCAGTGTCACAATCAACGGCTTCGTTCGCCGCATCCGCTGCCCCGCAGCCGCCTCAGCTCTCGTTCTCGAGTTCAGGTTTGTGCGCGTGTTTTAATATTGCATCGTGCCCAGGAATTTTGAGGGCGGCCCGCACCGCGCTTCCGACGGGACGACAAACGCCCGCCTTAGAAGTACGTGGCAGTAGAGAGGCGACCGGAAACTGATCGGAGAGATGGTCCCTGAACTCCAACTTGTGGCTCTCTCTCTCTCTTTTAATATTGCATCGTGCCCAGGAATTTTGATCTTGATGTACGTGTCCGCGCGGGGTGGTGGCTTTGCGTTGCCATCCGAGGCTGCGTCGCGTCACCATGCTGGGTTTCGCTCCTTCGTCGGGTCATTCCATCACAGCCACATATACCCACACCCACACAGGACGCAATTTAACAACTGCGTATCTGCTCTCCGCTACCGCCGACAACACAGTCACGTCGACGACGTCTCATTCGTGAACTACCTCCAGGTATAGCAAAGTTCCCTTCAGAGCACTGTGGTAGAAAAGGCTCGGGACGAACAGTCTGCTGGTGAACGACGACTTAGCATACGCCCAAGCACGAGAACCAACCATCATCCGTGAGACATGCCGAGTTGCCCCGAGCCTGGCTGTGCGGAGGCAGTTGAAAGCGATGATAAACGCGAGGAGTCGCCGAGACTTTCCACCTGCGATCGGCAAGCGGGAGGCGAAAGCGTCTTTTCTCTCTCTTTCTCTCCCCACCGGAAACACCCCGCACAGGAGCACACGCAGGACGCCATGGGCAATTGCTTCTCTCTTCTCCGCTCGCGCGTTCACCTGATGACACAGCTTTGGAACGCAATGCGCGACCCGGCTTCGATGCCTGTCGAAATGCTCCTGACGGTTCCTCTCGACGAAGAGCACGTCTTCCGACCGAAGTCTCTCATGCCGCAGTCCGAGCCAGAGGTACTTACTTTAGATTAAGCACCTTCAGCAGGAGGCCCCCAGTTGCAATTTCTCAAAGAGTCCACACGAAATACAATGTTTCTGGTTTCTGAGTCAGGCGGAAGGTGCGGCAAGGCGAGGAAAGCAGCCCGATGTAGGTGTCTTTACCCT
This sequence comes from Diplonema papillatum, assembly GCA_030068145.1. Taxonomy (NCBI): domain Eukaryota; phylum Euglenozoa; class Diplonemea; order Diplonemida; family Diplonemidae; genus Diplonema; species Diplonema papillatum. Next base: position 69,116 of record JAPJBO010000530.1, read on the forward strand.
GATCACCCACTGTACCAGCCGCGACCCGCGGTCGGAAGCTCCCCGGTGAGATGGTCCCTGCGCTCTAACTCGTTTCTGTCTCTCGAAGTCTTCCAACACACAGCTCGAACCGCTGCCGACTGAGGGTTACCAGTACCCTGACTTCATGCGCGAGTGGAGCCAAGGTCGCATGGGTTGGCCGACCATGGCATGGGGCCAGCAGCAACAACAGGCCGGCATGTACGCCAACTTGGCCCACTACCAGCAAATGGGAATGGGCATGGGTCACCCGGGGCTGGGAATGCAACCTGCGCTGCTGCAGTACAACGTATGTGTTCTTCTGTGCATGTTTTGCTCTCGATGGAATAGCCTGACGTCGAAGCTCTGTTCCTTTGGCATGGAACACAGACGACTTCGAGTCATCGGGACGCGGGCTTCACCGTTAGGGGGGCCGGCTAGATCCCAGACGGTTCCACTTCCAGGGCACCCATCACAGCAGACAAGCGCTCTGGAGGTAATTTGGCGCCTATAATTGCCGCCCTGTTCCAGCACACGATACCATACCGCATCGTACACGCCGAACCTCTTTCACTCTCACAGCAACTGGCTTACGTCCAGCCGCACCAGCCTTTGCCCACTGACGCTTCGCAACTTCCGACGCCTGAAGGCGCAGCAGCCGGAGCGCTGCTCCCGCCTGGTGCAAAGTCCGACCCGACGTTGACGTATCAGGACATGCAGGACCAGTCGCAAGACGTGGATCTCGACATGTACAACGCGGAATACGCTATCTTCCGTCAGCGTGGCCCGTTGGTAGAGGTATGGCTTTCTTAGTTGTACTGTTGTACGGAAACACGTCCGGAACAACAGCTGTCCGCCTATTGTGTCCGTGGCTTAAAGGACCGAAACACGGCGCAGACGGAACCAGTGCGGTGTTGAGCACATACCCATTCCAAGCACGTTTTTGCAACCCCCCCCAGTTATTGGTGCTGGAAGAATCATTCCCTATACGTAAAGGAGAGTTGAAGGTCTTGGCAGCCTATCATAAGTGGTGTGGAGTCGCTCAGCTCAGTTACCGTATTGCTGCCACACAACAAAACAAACCCCGAATCAGGAGTCATCCGACGACGAAGCATAGGCGTTGGATAAATTTCGGCTTCTTGCGGAGTGAAGTGCACGAGCCCACGCACTCCCGCGACGACTCCTCACGGACCCCCCCCGAAGCGACGAATGGCAAAGCATTTTCTCATTGCTCCCGCGTGCTCTTACCTCGCGCGAGCGGTAGATTCATCTTTTATCTGTCACATCACCTGGGTTTTCTCTTTTTCCTTTCTTTTTGTTTTTGAAAGCCCGGGGGAGAGCGGCTTCGTAGTTAACTTCTGGTTCCTATTTTCTTTCCTTCTCTGTTTCTCATGTCCCCCCCCCGCAACACGGTGCAGACAGGACCAGTACGGTGTTAAGCACATAACCATTCCAAGCACGTTCTCGCAAACCCCCCCTTCATTTTTTTCCGTCTCAGGGTACCAGGGAAAGCCTGCTACACGGGAGCCAAGCTTCACGTGTTCGGCGGTACTGCAGAGCCACGGGCCTACGGGTCAAGTGGCTACCGATTTCCCAAACTAAAGCATCAAGGCGTGGCGCACCTTGGGGCTTGGCGCTTGCGCTGAACACAAGCTCGTCGAGACGGTCAGCCACAGGGCAAAGCGGACGGGGTTGTGGCATTGTGCTGCCTCCGACTCAAGCTTTGCAAGCTGTGGTTGACCGTCACGTTCCTGGACCAGGAACGGTCTTTTTCTTTTTCTTCAGCTTCTTCCGTCTCAGGCACATACCGCACTAAAAGCGCGATTCACCCGGCAGGGCGGGATGTCGGAAGTGGCGAGAATTACGAGGGGGAAAAACATGTAGATGGTAGATGAGATGCATTGCTGCGAAACCTCTGGGATTCCAATGTGACCCGATGTCGCTGGCTGCGTGCGCGGCTTATCGCATTTATTGCGACCTGGATGAGCTGATCGAGATGAGGGAGGTCGACCGAGCACCCAGTTCGTTTGCACACTCGATGGAAAAAGGAAGTGAGAAGCAGTTTTGGCACCGTGGGGGGATTTTTCGCGTCACGCAAGCCGAAAGCAAGCATGTAGAGCTAGCAACTGCTTCGCGCGAGGGAGATGAACCCGAAGCGCTGAGTCAAACGCAAGCACGCAGTGCAAGGGCAGGCCAACTGAGCCAGTCCACTCCACCCCTTTCCCCTGGAAGTGCATCGAGCTGCCTGCTGCTGTGTATCACGGGCTAGCGTAGGCTATCCCAGTCTATCAGGCGGGGTGGACCAACAGTCGTTGGTCAACCACACTTGCCCCCCTTCTTCGGGACTTGATGCTAGCATCAAGCACGCATGAGAGAGGCAGTGTTCTGTCGAAGCGTTAAACTCCTAGAAATTTTCTCCCCGCAAAGAACCGAAACCGAAACTCGGGCACAGAGACCAGTGCGCGGTGTTGAGCACAATAATTCGCAAGCACGTTCTTGCAATCCACCTTCCCCGACCGGTAGCAGCTAGTTGAGAAGATCTGCAACGAGGGCACCGGAGACTGCTTGAGCAGCCGCTCCACTATTGCCCCTTGCCAACCCGCTCCGGGTAGCTTGGCAAGTGGCAACAGGTAAAACCAGGCGTTTTTCTCTCCAAAAACAGCAGAGGGACCCTGCCACCATCAAAAGGTCGGACACCTAGCCACCGATTGTGTGTTCCTGCACACTAATCCGTTTCGGTTTGCAGTGTCGACCCTGATCCTTGGTGTTGCGCAATGGCTCCCGACCGATTTAAATCTCAGACCATCAACTCTCCACACAGTTGGCATACGAAGAGAATGCCTCACCTGTGTCGGCCTGGTGACAACGCACTAGCCCAAAAAAAGTTGACCACCCACAAAAAAAAACTGTCAAGACGAGCACACTTTTTTGGTTCGAAGAAGTGACAAAAAGCGAACTTTCATTGAGAAGAAACCCTCTGCACATTTCACGTTCCGATTGGCCTGTGCTCCAGCTGGCTCACACCGTTCGATGTTGCCGGTTAGAACACGCTGCAAGGAGGGGAGTTCATTTTTTTGAAGGAGGTACCCGCTTGGTACGACCTCTTTAACCCCTGCTTGTTAAGCCAGCTCCACCCCCGAATTCTCCTAGTGTCGAGTCGAGGTGGTCGTGCTCATCAAGCCGTGCGTCTTGCTCCTATTAATTAAGTAAACTCCAAGATTCGGAACTGAAACGTGCATGCAACCGATTGACATTTCTAAAAGCTGCTGCGCTGAGCCAGCTTTTTGTCAGGTTGTTGGGGTGATCCGTCTCGACTCTGGTCACGGACGTTGAGTGCCACACAAGCCCTGCGTATTTTAAGCTGCGTAGCACGCCAACGCGCCAACTCACACCGTTGGGCAGGCGGATCACTCTGTCATTTTTATTTGTTCTCCGTTCGTTTTTTTTTTTTTCCGGTCCCCCTCTTGCGTGTTAGTCCACCCGGGGGGGACGTGCGCTCTGCGCCGTTGAAGATGATACATAATGTCCCGTTCGTCTCTTTCTGCTTCATGCATTTTCGTATCCCGGACCCTGCGGGGAGACATCTTCTTACATCCCCGAATCATTCTCGGTTACCTTTCCGTAGCTGTGCTCAGTGGTTCCCGCGCAAATGATGTGTTCAGTTTCGCCGGGGGGGTGCTTACCGGGGTCTATGAACGGATGCGGACCACACAGTCAGCAACCCGTCTGCAGGCCCTACTGGCAAACCATTTACTCTGGGCATATGATCGCATTTCCGGTGACAGCTCATCGGAGACACCGACACATCTAAAAATGTTGACGAAGGCCACCGGGGACTTAAAACCCCGGCGTTTCAAGCGAGCCTTCACTCTAGAAACAGCCTAAAAAGATTGAAGCAGAAGGTAGAGAACCTGGTAGGTACGTCCTTGTGTTGAGATGTGGTTTCTCGTAAAGTTGGCAAATAGTTGCGCGAAGCGACGGCGCCAAAGAAGGCCCTTTAGCACCACTTGTGCGTTCGTCGGTGCAAGATCCTAACACTGGCAATATTCAGCAACGTAGGAGTGATCCGGCGGGGGGCAGGGACCGGACCCGGGAGCTCAGGCGGGCTTGCATGCTGTCTCGACAGGGCAGCATGTCATCGTCTGCCGGGGGGCTGATCGCGCGGATACGGGGGAAGAGTGTCAAGGATGAGACGGGGAAGCCTTCGACGCCTCAGAGCTCAGGGTCGGGCGGCCTCATGTCTCGCATTCGAGGCAGAAGCTTGGCACCGTCGGATGACTCGCCTTCCGGCGGGAAGAAGCCGTCTGTCGGAGCATCCCGGCGTCAAGGATCGATCGTGTCGTCCGGCGGTGGGTCTGATGTCATGGACTCGACCGTGCGGGACCCGCACCTCACCTCGAAGCAGCTGCAGGCGGAGGAAGAAGCCAAGAGGGAGAAGATCGCCACGCGGGCTGCCTGGGAATGGTCCGACCGCGCCACGCTGTGCCTGCACAACGTCGTCATCGCAACGCAGAAGACCTCGCTCGGTCAGGGCAAGGCGCTGCTGGGGGATGCCTGGGAGCTGACGCACGTCTCGAAGTCGCAGAAGACGACGCAAACGGCCATCGAGTTCACCGACTCGGACGGCGACGCCATCCGGTTCCACCTCCTCCCCGGCGGCAAGCTGACCATCAGCGTCAACGGCGTCGTCCGCGGCGAGCCGACCCAGTTTCGGTACGACGCCGCGCGGAAGGTCCTGCTGTCCAAGCCGTGGCGCATCGGCTTCGACGGGCTGCTGGAGGAGGACGTCCCGCGGCTCCTCGGCAAGCTGGCCGGGCTGTTCACGCGCGCGAACATCATCCACAACCTCCCCGCGTACGACTTCCACGACGAAGACTCCCCCACCGCCGGCCGCCGAGCCGGCGCTGAAGGGCAGGAGGTCAAGGACCTCAAGGAGCTCATGCGCAAGGAAAAGGCGCACCTCGAAGCTGCCATCGCGAAGCTCGACGCCAAGACCGAGGAGCACACCAAGACGGCCGTCGACTTGCAGCACAAGACCAAGAAGCTCTGGCAGGCGGAGACGAAGATGCGCGAGTACGAGTCCGAGCTGGACTTCCTCAAGGCGAAGATGTCCGCCGAGCGCCGCCAGCTCGAGCAGGTTCTGGGCAAGGCGCGGGACGGCGAGTCGAAGATCGCGATGAGCGTCAAAGACCGCGACACGAAGGTGCAGTCGCTGCAAGCCGCGCTCGACCACGCGAACCTGAAGCGGAAGCAAGCCGAGGCGAACCTGGAGGCCGGGCAGAAGCAGATCTACGAGCTGCAGCAGGAGACGCTCTACGGCAGCTCCGGCGACAAGAACCAGATCACGAACCTCACGAACGAACTCTCGGTCGCGCTCAACGAAAACGTGCGGTACCAAAGCACGGTTTCCGAGCTCGAGATGAAAGTCTCGCAGATGCTGCAGTCCCTCGCCATCGCGAACTCGCGGTTGCAGGACGCGGAGGACTCGAACCGGGTAAAAGCCGAGCAAATCTACACCCTCGAGGACGGCCTCACCAAGCTCCAGCAGCGCATCGGCAACGCGACGGACACGGAGAACTTGGAAGTGGCCCGCCGGCTCGCGATAGAGCTCGAAGAGCGGGGTAAAATGGAGTACTTCCACTTGTGGTCGCGCGCCGAGACCCGCGTTGCCGTCTTCAAGGAGCGCGCCCACCGCACCGAGTCGAACCTGATGAGCAGGCAGGAGGAGCTGAACCGCATCATCCTCACCAACGAAGAACGAGCCCGGAACGAATACATGAACATCTGGCTCCGGTCCGAGCTCAGGCACTCAACGACCACCACAGGTTTGCCACCCAGCTGCTAGTTTGTACTGGCACCTTGCGGTTGCCCTCAACGTGAGAGGCAGGCACAAGAATCCGAAGTAAAACAGGTTAAAAACAAGTGGACAACGATCAATCCGGCACGCACAAAAAGAGCCTGACTCCCTGCCCTTACCATGCAGCTCTGAATAACACTGCTCGCGGTGACAGCAGCGCCAATTTCTGCCATCCCCCCCTACCCGCGATGGAATTCAAACGAAGGTCCCCCCCGGACAATCAACAAGCGTTCGTTGCCGACAACACGGAAACAAACGTTGGGGGCCCAAAAAACTCCCCCAACCTGGTGAGATCTTGGTGTCGGTCACAAGTTGTTACGAACCAGGCTTGCCAAAGCAAGTAAAGTGTACACGAAAGACGCCCCCAAACCAGGGCTTACGCTCCTTTTTCGGTCTCAGATGGGCGCTTAAGGCTCGAGGGGAAAAAAAGCACCTTTCCCCTTATGTGCGACGGCAAAAAAAATAGCGTCGCTACTGGACTTGCCGACACCTGTGGGCCTAGACTCCCCTGCATGTGGACCAATAAATCAAAATCCACATGTGCTACCTGTGGATCCACACGTGGGGAACAATATCCAAAAAGAATTAACGTGTGGAAATCCACACGTTCCACACGTGGAGCGTAAGCCCTGCTCCAAACCCACCCGGTACGTATTAGCTTTAAAAGAACCCATTCGACGAAGGTCACCCGGAGACTCGAAGATCCCGGATTATTAAGCGAACTACAACTCTAAAAAACAAACGCCGCACACACAAAACGCAGCGTCTAGTCTCGAACGGGCAGCCCTCACGAGCTTGAAGCACTCCAAGGCGCTCCTCGAGCTGAAGCTGCTGCGGAGCCACGGCGCGGTGGCGAAATCTTTCGTGTCGCCGCTGCTCGGCGGTTGCCCGTACGCGATAATGTGCAGGTACTACATGCACCTGCGCGTCTTCGCGATGGTTAACAAGTACCGGCGGCTCGCCACCAGGTCCTCGAGGATTCTCGAGCGGGCGACCAACAGGCGGTCGCAAGCAGTCGCCTACGGGAAGCTTCTGTTCTGGACGAGCGATCACTCTGGAGACCGGAAACTCGCGATTCGGGTGTGTTCCTTTTTTTTTGTAAAAAGCACTCGAAGAGGCTGCCTGTCGCGAAAATCTTAAACGCAGCGAGCAACCCGCACGAAACAGTGAGTTCGTAACAGTTCCAAGCTGACACTGGGGGGATGTCCGGAGGGAACTAATAGCTATTTATTCTCGAGAGAAAAGTTGTTTTCTGGCACGAGTAGTTTTCCGGTGTGCCACGAGTGGCCGTAGAAATAGCAGCATCAGCTGTTGGACCTGGGGTGTTCATTCCAGGCACTGTGTGCTAGCGTTGCGGCCAGAAACTGCCGCTTGACCCTGTGTTTCAAGCACGCTGTCGGTTCATGAACCAAACCATCACCAACAACAGGCGTACATGCAGCAGCATCCGATGTTCTACACGCGGGAGACTATCGCTCGCATGAAAATGGAGGCGTTCGAGGAAAAGCACCGCCGGCAGCTCGTATGATTTTTCTCCCTCTTGTCTTGTCTGACTGTGTGTCCGTGAGCTACCTTCCAACCGTAAACAAACCAGGACAAACGGGAAAAACGGACGGAACGAGTTTCCTGAGAGCAGCGTCGGTGCGAGGCGCAAACGTATCAACGATGCTAGTGGAGCATTGAGTTCTGTAAAGTGCAAGTGTCGTGAAGGCAAGCGAGCACTGCTAAGTGGCGCACAAACAACCCCCCCGCTTCGGCAACCTTCCACAACATACAGTTCGTCCACAGCCACCTGCAGCTCACGGAGCAGTTGATGAGAGTCCGGATGGAGGAGCGCCAGACCAGCGAGCTGTGGCTGCGCATTGGTCTGAGATACATCCGCGGGCCCATGTCGGGCGGCCCAGAGGCGCTGTTGAAGCAGCTTGCGGTTCTAAAACGTCTTTTGCAACTCGAAGAAGACAAGGTATCACTCTATTTCTTATTTCGTGCCACAGGCAAGAAAATGCCCGTCTCTGTCCCCAGAGAAGTTCATTCAGTACGAAGAACAAGGATTGTTTGTACTGTGTTGACCGAGTTAGCGCCTCCACTTAATTGAACACGACATACAGGCCGACGAAGCGGGCAAAGCCAACAAGCTGCTCTCGCAGCAGCGCGACCACCTCTGGCGGCTGAACACACAAATGAGCTCCGAAGTGCTGCGCGTCGACTCACTCCGTTTGCTTCTGCACCAAGCTGAACAGCGGAAAGGGGTCGAAGTGCAGTGGGCCCTGGGCATTGTATCTGCGATGTGGGGCATGCTGGCACCTCGCCGCCGCGTGTGCGACGGCTGGATGCTCGTGTCCGTGGCGAGCTGGCAGGGCGGGTCGCAGTGGAGCCAGAAGTACGTGTGGCTGGACCAGGACAAAGGACAGCTGCTGTACGCCTCCAAGGACCCAAGGGTGTCTGCGGGGGGCACCGTCCACAGTCTCAAGCTCACCAACATCGTCGCTGTCGAAATCGAGATGTTCTCCGATGGCATGCAGCCTCCTCCCGTCAACCGCTACCAGCAACTCGGCTTCTACGTCGAGCTAGCGAAGGGCGCGAAGTACAGGTGTGTGGTTTGTGTGCGTGTGGGGGGTAGGTGTACTGCTGTGCAAACCTTGCGTCATACGATATGTCACCACATGGCTACGGGAACGATACAAAAAAGAAGCAGAACCAGTACTAAAGAAAAGCCGGAAAACACCAAACCGTACGTCCATCTTGGTTGATTGCCGGCAACATAATTTTTTTTGACGTAGTGCCACGTATATATCTCCTTCGTGGTGCCACGTAGTATCTGCATGTACTCGCCTGCAGCGTGGTGCCAGGTAACTCTGCGTGCCTAACCACGGGTGCATGACGACCGCTCACACACACCCTCCCGCTCTGTGTACTTGTGGCCATTGCAACCCCGCCCCTCATCAGGTTCTGCGCGGCAACCGTCGGAGAGCGCACGGAGTGGCTCGACAACCTGCGCAAGGCGGTGCTCGCGATATGGAGGACGTCCGACGTGCACCACACGATGGTGCCCAGCCAGCAGCAGCCGCAGCTGCAGCAGACGCCCGGCCGCGGCGGCAGCGAGGCGCCGTCGTCGCCGCGCGGGTCGTCGTACCGGAAGCTGAAGACGAACGTCTTCCTGTCGCAGCTGCCGGCCTCCCGCGACCAGCACCCGCAGCTGCGCGACGGGAGCCTGTCGCCGCGGATGTCAGGGCACCCGACCCCCCACAAGCGGGGCGCCAGCAGCGCGTACCCGGGCCGGCCGCCGAGCTCGGCGGAGAGCCCGCGACCGTACAGGGAGCGCGAGGAAAGCATCCCCCTCGAGCACATGTCCTACATCGGCTTGTCGTGAGCGTGAAGAAATTACTGACAACCTTGCGGGTTTGCCCTTCAAGGCGTTGTGCCGGCTAAAGAAGACGCAGGCAGCGTGTTTTGGTGGTTAATAAACGGAACGTGAGCTAGGTTTCGACCGTAGTAGTCAGTACTACTGATGGAGAGAGAGCCCGGACGGGGTAATACGAGGGAAACTCCCGTTTTCTGGTCCCCGTGATCGGTGATCAGTGATCTACCACCGGATGGATGGCTCTGCCCGCCGGTGCAGTGCGGGGCAAACCATACGAGCGCTGCCACAGCATAGCAGCCACGTACCGACGCTGAGTCCGGGCAGGCCGTTCGCCGAAGCTGGTCGTGGCCCGATATCCTATGTGCCCGGAGCAACTCATGCACTTCTGCATTCATCCCGTAAGACTCGGTTCTGGCTTTGTTGTGGCGTTCATCATGGATCGATGGGTCTTCCGCCCCCATACCCAGCTTCGACAAACGAAGGGTCCCCTCGGTCCGCAAAAGCACTGAACGGTTACGAAGAGAGACACGAAATCCCCACAAGCAACCCAACGCCCGCGTCCTAGCCTTCGACCCCATTTGCCTCCCCCCCGCATGCAAACGCAACGCCTCCTGTATGTCTGTTTCTTTTTCGTAGAGGAGAACCTCCTGTTTCCTGTTGTCGCGTTTTCCCGGTTGTCCATCCTCCGTGTGTATACCTTGCCGCGAGCACCGTGTGTCCTGCGCGTTAGGAGGGAGTACAACCTGCTGTTGATTTCGCTTCGAGTTTCGCCTTTTGAGCCGTGTGCTCTTCGTTTCTTCTCCATACAGCGGTGCTACTCTGGGGAACTGCATGCCGCGGGTTGCTGCATGCGGGTTTGTGAATAATGTGGTGTTGTTACGATGAACGGACTTGCTGCCGCCATTTTGTTGTCCCATATATGTATACGTAGCATTTGTATTCCGATTCCTTTGGAATCCGGTGCCCAACACCTTCCTAGTGGGTGGTTCGTTTACGCGCTTAGCATTCCCACGATGAATCGACATACTTGCGCACCGCCTGGCATTACCGAGTTTCAGAGCCTTGCGTACCTTGAGACCTGCTGATACCAATCGAGTTTTGTCCGACCCGAGTAGTGTACCCTGATCCAAACGTACACCCAGTCTTCTTCGGGGCAGGGAAAACAACAACACAACAACAAAAAAAAAACACAAACAAGAGGAACAAGAGGGGAAAAGATGCAGGTCGTCAAACAGATCGTGGACGACACCATGAAGTCGTCGTCACAGGACCTCCAGCTTTGGAAAGACCCAAAATGCTCGGCCATTATCTTCGGACTTGGACTCCTCGTCATGTACTTCGTATGTGTTTACACCTTTAGCGCCCGTACTCAAAGCTTTGTGCAGATAACCACCGTTCATCGAGTCCCTTGATGCGAGGGGTTTATCCCAGGCCTGTTGATACAAGCTCTCCTTTCAACTACACGTTCTATCTGTTATCGAAGAATTGTTGTTTTCTCAGTGTGAAAGGGGGGGGGGCGAATAATTGTACCTGACAACTATTTGATTTGGGCAAATAAAAAAGTCTTTTTGACCCAACTTCGTCGGCGAATAATTGGGGGGGTCAAATAAGAAAAATGATTTCGGTGCAACCGAAGGAAACAGCATCCCCAGGCAGTGCTGCAAGCGAGGGCACCACGGAGCACGGCCAGCGGTGAAGCGAGGGCCTGACGGCCAACGGGGTGCCGAAGCCGAAGCCGCGGCCCCAGGGCCCGCAACCAACGGATCGGGCGCGTGTCGGAGCAAGCGGGTCGACCGCGGGACCACCGACGAACGGTGAACGTGCGTTAGGGACGGACGGCGCCTGCCCGCGAAAGCGCGGACGCGACGACGAGCAAGCCGGTGGAAGCGCCGCAGAAGCCGAGGCCGCAGCAGCCGTCAAAGGTGGCGAAGGCAAGGAACATCGGGGAATCGAGATCCCGGCCGCGGGGACAACCCGCGAGGGAGAAAAGGAAGTGCGCTGGATCATCTGGTGATTCCTTGAGCTCGTCAAACTGCACAGCGGACGTGAAGCGCACCGGAGACAAACAGTACGCGGGGCAAGAAGCGACCGAAGCATGGCACAACGCGTGCAAAGAGGTAGCGGCTTGTGCAGTCTCACAGATTGTTGCTGCATATCAAGTTCAAACTACTGCTGCAACTACGTTCCGTTTCAACTTGCCCCTGAACTGCAGATGCCGTGCTGTTAGTGACAGTCCGGACCGGAAATAACCCGGACGGAAAAAGTCTGGAACGCTGGAGCATAGCAGTACGTACTCTACGTACTCATACTGCGTGGTGGTGTGTGCATGCATAACATACGTTGCTGCTACGTACACTATGTAGATGCTACGTACGCATACGCGCTGCTGCTACGTGCTATTGCTACGTGCTGCTCCATGTTTATTCCGGATCAAAATATTTCCGGCCTGGATTTACAGCAGTCCAGAATGTACTTCTGTTTAGGGTAAGTAGAAAGGGCGCGGGGCGACGCCACTGACTTAGACACACGGGCAAGACGGCGGAAGCTGGCCGCCCGCTAGTTCTTCTCGTAGCTAGCCATCGTGATATCCTTCACCGTATCTTACGCGGCAAGCACTTCGGACCCAAGCGGTACTGCGCAGATTGTAGATCGTATTGATGTTCGAGGACAAAGAAACATTAGGATCATTTGATGTTTCTTTATGGCCGGGTGCGGTCCGTGCTGTGTTTTCAGAGTGTAAGTTCACATTTTCCGAGTCTAGAGGTTGGTAAATTTGAAATTCTCAAATTTAGCTCTCTAGCGAGCTATCCCACTTTTCTGGGGCAGGCCGTGGGGGTACCCCCACCCCGGACATTTCTCTACCGTTTTTTTTTTTTGGTATTTTTGAGAATTCAAAATTCGTCGAATTTTTTTCTCGCGGCGGACAACGGCGTGGCACAGTCGTCAGTTGACGACGTTCCTTACGGGTGGGAGGTTCGGTTCCCGCCGGTGGACTTTTTTCCGGGTCTCCACTCAGCATCAAAGGTTCACCAGGGGCGGTCCGGAGGGGCCCTCCCCCCTGGATAAGGGCCCCCAACTTGCCATCATCCCGAACTTAGTATCAGGGTTTTCCGGGGGGGTCTATCAGGCCAGGATTCAGGGTTCAACGGGTTCGGGTTTTCACAAACGCCGAACTGGACAAAAAGGTTCGGGTTTGCACAAACGCCGGACTGGGCAAAAAAGGTTCGGGTTGCACCAGCGCCGGACTGGACAAAAAGGTTCGGGTTTGCACAAACGCCGGACTGGGCAAAAAGGTTCGGGTTTGCACCAACGCCGGACTGGGCAAAAGGTGCGGATTTGCACCAACGCCAGACTGAGCATAACAATTCGGGTTGGACAAACCGGACCGGGTTTGCACAAACGCCGGACTGGGCAAACGGTTCGGGTTGCACAAACGCCGGACTGGACAAAAAGGCTCGGATTTGCGCAAACGACGGACTGGACAAAAAGGTTCGGGTTTGCACAAACGCCGGACTGGCAAAAAGGCTCGGGTTTGCACCAACGCCGGACTGGACAAAAAGGTTCGGGTTTGCACCAACGCCGGACTGGGCAAAAGGTGCGGATTTGCACCAACGCCAGACTGAGCAAAACAATTCGGGTTGGACAAACCGGACCGGGTTTGCACAAACGCCGGACTGGGCAAACGGTTCGGGTTGCACAAACGCCGGACTGGACAAAAGAGCATGAGCACGTTATTGATTCCTCCCCCTCCCATTGCGTTCTCCCTCACTCGCGTTACGAGGGCTTGGGTGTGCAGGACGCAACAGCACAGCGAACGGCACAGAAATGCTATGTCTCATCCCAGTCGTTTTTCCTTCTTGAATAGCACTTGCTTTGTGGAAAATACTCGAAAGAGGTGCCGGAAACAAAGTCTCGGAGGAGGACGTGCTGCAGCCCTCACGGAACTCGTTGGAAAAATTTGGGTTCAGCGAATTGCTTGCTGCTGTCTCATCACGGTGAACTACTATGCACGGTGGTCTATCAGTTGTCTATCTGGTCTATCAGGCTTAGTTCAACAAAGAGTGACCCATTTTCAGGTGCGTTGTTTCTCCCTCCTTCCAGCCTTCGTCGAAATAAGCATCCCTGGCTCGGGTTTGCGCAAACGACGGACTGGACAAAAAGGTTCGGGTTTGCACAGACGCCGGACTGGGCGAAAAGGCTCGGGTTTGCACCAACGCCGGACAGGGCAAAAAGGTTCGGGTTTGCACCAACGCCGGACTGGGCAAAAGGTTACCTCTAGACTCGCTAAGGGTGGTCCTAACACCCATGTACTATGTCTTCAGATCGTGGCTATTCGCGTCGTTCATTCACCCGCCTCGTCTGGTATCTTATACACTCCGCCGAACGTGCGATCGAGGACTTCGTCCAGTGCCATCTCTTTGGCTGTCAAGACGGCACCCCCGCCATCCCGGGACCATACCCCCATGCCCCGCCCTTGACGATGGCCTGGCTGATGAACCGGCATAAGGCCTAGCACAAAGCCAATCCAAGGGACCAATCGCGACTCTCCGCGGAGGGTGATCGAGTTGTGGATGCCGCGCAGTATCGCGGGCAATTTTTGGGTGCTACCTGACTGTTGTCCGTCGCACGGTTGTCTCTGTCTGGCAAATAATTGGGGGGGTCAAATAAAAAAAACTTTTTGGCATACAGGTGTCTGTCGAATAAGTACAACTATTCGCCCCCCCCCTTTACTCAGTTTTTACCGAAATGGTGAGTGCACATAGGTACACCTGTGATGTGTTTTTTGTAAACGTGTATGCTTCAACCGGACACCAAACAAACAGTTCTCGCTGACCAACTACTGCATCATCACTGCTATTCTCACGGTTTTCCAGATCACCTTGGTTGCCACCTTCATCGGAGGGTATGCTTCTGATTTCGTCTGCGTATTATGAATCAGCCTGCTACGGAGGCAGCCGGTGCCAAGTTACCAGGAAAATGTGCTGACCTAACAGAACCCGTAATGAACGTGCACATCAAGATAGCTCAAAGCGTTTGCAAAATAACACGAAAGCCTCTAGGCAAAAACCCGTTTTCACATTTCTTGTCTGTTCGGGTAATGAGGGTTTTGACAAAAACCGGATTTCGGAGTGAACTTGAATGAAGTGAAGAAAGATAAATGTTCGCGGGTTTAGTTTCGACGCACGTTCGAGGCGAGCAATCACGCTTTTGCCTTATGATCGGCTGCTGGTTGGAATGCCATTGATTGAACGGAAATATTCCCGAACGACCACAGATTCCTCGGCATGAAAGTGGAGAAGAAGCAGCCTTCCGATGTTGAAGGTCAGCTGACGTCGTACTTCAAGAGCGCCGAGGACGTCATCGTTCCTCTCGTCACCAACTTCTTGACCAGCATCAACGCCGTCGTGCGGTGGGAGGACTACGCAACCAGCGGGAAATGGCTTGTCGGCTCCCTTTTTGTCGTGTGGGTATGTCAAATAGCGCGACAGCGAATTGCTAGTTTCTATCGTTTTTCACGCAGCGTGCGCGCGAAACTGCGGTTCAATATTCATTGAATGTTCGGTCTACAATCACTCATCTACCCCTCTCCCGGCGGGGGGCATCCTGCCGTCGGATGACTCGACACCCTTTTTGCTGATGGCTTTTTGAAGAACACCAAATTATACAGCTTCTGAACCAAGTCAGCATCTTCACCCTGTGCCTGACCGCGTGGCTCCTTTGGTGGTCGCTCCCGGTCGCATACGACAAGAACAAGGACAAGATCGACCCCGTCGTGAACAAGGTCCGCACTCAATTCGAAGAAAAGGTGAAGACGGTATGCGACTCCCTTTCTCCTCCGTGGCGGAAACAAGTGTGTGAACGGAGCTACGAGTACGTGCGCTCGGCTAAACAGGCAGCAGTTAAAGTTCGGGCGATGCTAAGTTCTGGTGAAGCTCAGTTCGGACGACGCTAAGTTCGAATAATGCAAAGTTCTGGTGAAGCAATGTTCGGGTGAAGCAAAGCAAAGTTCGGCGTGTGGTAGCAAGTTTAGCCTGTGATAGCAAGTTCGGCGCCAGTACCCGGGGGGGAGACCCCCCCGGACCCCCCCCCCGACTCCGTTTCCCGGGGTGACCCAGGTATCGCGAGATACTGAGAAAAAACCTCCGCAAAAAACGCTAATATCGGGCACATTAGACCCCGAAACGCAACTAACCTCGAAAACAATCTTCGACCGGAAAAGTGTCGTGGGCGGGGTTGGGAAAAAAAGAGTTAGCTCCGCACTATTATCTAGTCCAAAAACAATACACGCTTTTCGTGTAGACAAAAGCCCCCTTTAGGACTCCAGTCTCGAAAAAATCCGCTCAGCCGAACAAAGCACGACGTTGACCAAGAACCACGGTACTGAGCACCAGCACCCCAAGGATATCTGTTGTGCTAGCAAAATCGTATTGTAAAGTTTGGTCAGTTGGGTGTGCAAAAAGGCGTCCTGCTAGATGTGTGCTTGCAGGGTGCTCTCCACAACCCGTTTTTACTCCTGCGCAAACTACACAGGTCCCGAAGCTTGCTGAATTGCTGGGCTACAACCAGAAAAAGGTCGAATAGGCGCGGCCCGGCGTTGTGTGAAAATATAGCAAATCCGATGAACTCGTCGGGGTCAAGCCAAGTGTCTACGAAAAGACAAGAACGAAGTGTGCGCGCGAGCTAGCCAGTCGGACGGATGATTGCTGTCCTCACTGTGTCAAGAGGGGTGAAAGGACATCCCCCGGTTCTGGAATAATAAAACGCAAAAGCATCTAGCCCTCCCCCCATCCACCCAAGTCTCTCGCGAGGCGGGCGTAACAACAATGGGGGAAAAAAAAGAAGTGCACGAAAGAGAGAAGAGGGAACTTGACCGTTTTCAGTGGGTGCCTAACGGTCCCCTGAGACGAGTACTGGTGTCAGGTGTGGTTCGGTTGTCGGTAGTGAGAGGTTCCCAGTCACCGAACCCAGATTCATAACGAGGGGAAGTCCGCTAGTCCTGCTGTCAAAAGGATGACATGGTAAACTCTCGCCTCGAGTTCAGCTCAATATGAAAGACAGGGTGAAGAAGGCGCGCCTCAAAAGCTAGCTGGGCACAACCTCCCCTTCGCCACTCCCCCAAACTGTGGGTGCAAACGGTTTGCTTCTTTCTTAAAAGAAAGAAGCCGTGGAACCATCAAAAAAATCGTCGACACAAGAAAATGAAAGAATGATGCGCGAAATCATTCCCCTTACACGGAAGCGGGCGCATAAAGTTCGACAGAACGGAAGAAGAGACATGAAGGAGTTACCGAGTTTAGAGACACCAAACAGATCCACACGCGGACGGTCGGGGAACACAAAAATCAAGGAAAAAGAGGTGCACGGGTTCGGACGGGAGGAAGGGTTGTGCATGCATCGGATTTTCTTTTTGCAGCTTCATGCGCGCTGTGAAAGACATCAGGTGCCCCTCACTGCCTGTGCGTGCCAACTTTGCTTTTCTTGATGCACGCACACAGCATGCAAAGGCCTGGTGGGGTGGCCGGAGGTGGAGCATCCAGGTGCGCGTACCGGATGCAAAACCGACGTGCTGCCCTTGAATTTGGTTTGATAAAAGGCACGGATGGACCGGGGACACGTGCGCTGCGGCTGGTCAAACCTGGGACCCTCCTGGGGTGAAGAGGGGATCCGTCGTTCTTTTGTCATTGCCGGGTATTCCTCCGCCCGCTCCCTGCGTTTTTTTTTTCTAGGTTTGTTCCACCCTCGCCCCCTTCCCGCCGGTGTTGAGCACATACCATTTCCAAGCACGTTCTTCCATCCCCCTTCTTTCGAGAAACACCAGTTTTGCTTTTTGTTTCAGTCAGACTTGTTGCGCCGTTCACCGAGAAACCATGACGTCTTGTTCGAGGTTTAGTTTGAAAAAGGTTTTGGCGTCAAGCAAGAAGCGGGCACGAAGCGGAACGCGCCGCCATTACATTCCGCACCATACCTCGCAGCGGACAACTACCAGGATCAACTGAACGGAGAACACGAATGCTTCAAGCTGACCCCCACTTAAACAATGGAGACGAAGGTGTGACGAGACTCTGCCTCAGTGCGGGGTGTATCGTGCCTTCGCTTTTCTTTGTTCCGAGATGGTCCCCCCCTGCACCCTAACTCGTCTCTCTCTTTCACTTCTTTTTTTTTTTCTTTTCCGAATTCTTCTTTTTTCGCGTTTGTTTTTTGTCTAGCCTTCGTCGTCTCGCGTGTGTTCGCTTCACGGAGCGAGACGTGGAAGCACGAGGGTCAACCGGGGGGGGTGATGAAAAGGTGCTGACGCACGAGTGGATCGGAGCGGGATCAGATCCAGGACGTAGATGACCTCGCGTAGACGTGAAGCCGAACCGCCTTTCGCTGCTCGGGATTGCTGAATTCACTCTTCCCACAACAGCAAATCGAAATCAGGTCACGGCGTGTGGCTTGCCAGGTGACGCTGCCTTTTGTTCCGCCCCACGTTGCTCCCGCGTGTTCCGTTCCTCAACTTACTCTTTTTTTTCGCTACCCCCCCTCCCTCACGCTTTTGCCGTTCACTTCACTGTTCATTTTCTTTTGGTTCTTCCACCAAGGTCCCGCTATCCTTTCCGGTGTTTTCTCTTGCTCCCCCTCTTCACATACCTTGGAAAATTTCCAATTTTTCATACGCCCCCGCGCGCCTTCCCTGCTTCTCGCCTTGACTACCCCCATCCTTCTTCTTTTTCTTTCGAATTCTTTTCTATTTTCCCCCATCGTTTCTCCAGAAAAGTTTCCTCGACCCAATAGTAAGAGAAGAGGAACGACGCCCCCCGCTTTTTGCCGCTTTTTCAAAGATGCTTTGCGTGCGGAGTGCCGTCGGTTGAGTCTTTGTCGGCCACGAGGGAGAACGAAGGTTCGGGGCAAGAAACGCCCAATTTGCGGACACCACCGTACTCTTCCCTTCCCGTATGTTCCCAGATATAACCACCACGAAGCTGTCGTAGGTGCATTTGGATTTCCCTGTTGGGTACATCGGCTGCTACTGTCTTGACTTAATGCCTTGGCAGTTTCTGTCAAAACTCTCTCAAGCGAAATTCCACTCCAGAAACAGGGGATCACACGCACCAGTCGTCATACTAGTTTAGCAATAGCTAGCTTCAGGACCGTGTTTAATGTGGGGGCTAAATACAATTGTGCACAATTGTATTCCAAAGCACGCACGCCAATTCCTGCCCCGGTAGAAATTGACAGTTATTGAATAGAATTGTCTTGGAATACCACCCATTCCACGAAAAAGTGTCACAGATTTCGGCTTTTTTCGGATTTCTGCCGAAAATTTCCATCTGCAGGTCCGAAAATGGTCGGTTTCGAGATTTTGAGGACACGTTTGAATCCGTTGAGGACAGGGCTTTCCGAATATTTGGTCGGATAAAAATTTTGACCGACCCCCCCCCCGGAAATGGAGGTCGGCACCCGAAAAAATGGGGTCCTGGAGATCGGTTTTTTTTCTCTCTGCATCCAGGAGGGGGTCAGATTTTGATCGCTGGGCTAGCTGGCAGCTTGCCCATAATCGCGCATCCCAGAACTACTCGAAAACCAAAAGATTTCCCAAAAAGACCTCGAAAATAATTTCCAGACGGCTGCTTTTCACACCGAAAAATCGCAAAAAAAAAAATCGGACCGGGGGAATCGAACCATGGCCTACAGGGGCCCAGGAGGGTGCGGTAACCGTTAGGCTATGTTGCCAAACCTCGGGCCAAAATTCGCTTTTAGCGCCTGCTCAGTTGGAATTCTTATCGGAAAGTGCGAGATCGTCATTTACTCGTTTCCAGTGTCCCAGGACGGTATTTCTGCTCTCTCAGAGCTTATTTCGCCCGGTTTGCGAAGAACTCAAAATGAGTCCAAAAATTCTCACTCGGTAGTGAACAAAAAACTTTCCGCCGTTTTTTTAGCCCATGGTCCAGAGGTTACCACACCCACACAGGGGTTTGAGGGTCGGTGGTTCGATTCCTGCCGGAAATCGTTTTTTTGGGTTTTTGAAACAACCCCAAAACCGACCTTTTGTCCATCTGCACGCCAGATTTTGGTCGCCACGCGACCTGATTGCTTGCCCATAATCGCCAGGGATAGCTCTTTCCATCCCAAAAAAAATTTCCCAAAAATTCCAAAATTTTGACCCAAAACGGGCTGCTTTTCAGACGGAAAATCTGTGACACTTTTTCGTGGAATGGGTGATACAAATGTTTCTAAAGAAGTCGCCTTGACGCGTGCCGTCCCGCGGCCAAGGCGGAGACAGTCCGGGCAAGTAGCCAAGCCGCACGAGCCGATGTCGTCCCCAAGTAGGGCGCCCACCAAGACGCCACCTACAAACGCTCCGCCGACGAGTGCGCCACCTACAACCCGAGGATCCCTGGCGGGTCATCACAGTCTTCCAGCTCGTAATAGCTCACAAAGCCGGGTAAAAGTTGCACAACAGTCACTGACAAGTTGTACAACTGCACCAACGCTTACTCCGGGGGGGGCGGGGGCAATGTAGGCAAAAAAACGAATCCTGGAGCAAAAAAACAGCAAAAAAACAAAAAAACGCAAAAAAACAAAAAAAAACAAGGCCCTCCTGGTGAACCCAAATACTCGTGCACACGCCCGGCCGAACCTTGCTACACCGCACCTAAGCCACCAAAAACGCCCAGCTTTTCACATCCTGCCTGCCAAGACCATTCAGCTACTGCTCAACAATCCTGATAATTCTGCAGACTGCTTCAAAAGCTTCTGATAAGTACTCGAAATGCCACCTCACCAGACTGCTGGCCTGCACGTAGAAGACCCTGGCTCACCCGAGCTAGCAAGAGTGCACCAGCAGACCACCAGAGCAAAAAAACAGCAAAAAAACAAAAAAAGCAAAAAAAAACAGGTACACGGTGGACATGCGGTCATGGTCATGACCGCATGTTTGACCGGTCAGTTTTTGACCGGTCAGCTGAGAAAGTTATGCGGTCATTGACCGCATACCTTGCGGTCAATGACCGCACCCTTGCGGTCAATGACCGCAATGTTGCGGTCATTGAACGCATCCTGTGGTACGCCACAAGGATTCCTGCCTTTTTGGGTTGAAAATCACCCGGTCTCGGTCTCTCTCTTTTCTGGTAAACGTGCTTCTGCGTTTCGGGGGTCAGAAACGCTGGTTGGAGAAAAGGTATGTTGGGTGTCACATACAGGGCTTTTTTGTGGGATTTCTGAGGTCACAATCACACGGTATGCTCCAGCACCGGGTGAACTGTGCAGTCCATTTTGCGGGTGTCACACCTGCACCTGTGTAAAGTTTAGATGGCTTCGAAGTTGTAGACGTTGGAGTGCCGCGGTCTTGACCAGGACTCGCCTGGCCGCTCGCGCTCCGATCTGTGCCAAGCAGTCGGGGGGCGCGAGCGGAGCCAAATTTATGGCCTCATACGTCAAGAACCTTGTGCGCCCTGGACACCCGCATACTCGAGGTTCTAAGCAGCGCCAGCAACTCGCCCAGAATCTGCGAAGCAGCGCCGTGGTCATGGACGGCATCGAAGATCGTCCTGAACTCCTTCACGCCCGGCGGCTTCGCCCGCCGTGGGTCCGGCGACTCCTCCTGAGGACAGCCATCATCCTACTCACGCTCTTTCATTGAGCGGGTCGTCGAGGACACACGCCGCCGCTTTGTTCTCCGCCAGCACGGACGCCATGATGTTTAGGGGCACCCCATAGGCCATGCCTCGACACTTGGGCCTGTTGTCCGTGGCAGCAGGGAGCCCCGGGGCTGGTCGGTGCCCGGGGCTCAGTCCCGGAGCGCTCCAGGAGCCCGACAGGGACGGGCATAGAACACACTTTCTACTGCTTTCCAGGTAGATCTGTTCCCAGCCGCGAGCGAGGCGACTCCTCGACTCGTCTGTGGGAGAGCGGCAGAAGAGGATAAAGGCTTCCCAGAGCTTGTATTTCCCAGCACCTTTCTTTCTTGTCCTGCTCATCCGCACCCAGTTCACTTTGGTCGTCAACGCAAACCCGTCAACGCTCTCGTCCACCGAATCTTCATCGACGGGTGAAGATCAGAGCCAAAGGGGACAACTTTATCGGTCTCAGGGGTGAACACCGACGACCTCCTGCAGATGGCGCAGTACATGGCGCAGCTTGGGTGCAGCGGCCATCACTCAGCTGCCACCCGGACGGTGTTAGCGAGTTTTCAGATTTTTGTGGACTCGGTGCCGTCGCCGCCGAAGAACCTGGCAGACCAGATCACTGCCTGGGGAGCTTGGCCGACGGCCGCATCGTGCTGCGGGACCTCGATGGGATCTCGGGCCCGAACCTCCTGCTTTTCCCGGGCCACGAGTACCAACAACTGCTCGGGACCTGAAGTCCTATTTCTTCCAATTCCCAGTAGGACAGCCGACGCCGGGGAGCCCAACGGGCTACGAGATGAGGCCAATTTTCCGCGGCGGCGAGGAGACGATGGGAGTCTTGGAGACGCAGCTGAAGGCGAGCCGGCGGTGAGGCGTGGGGGATGGACCTTTTCCGACGTACGGAAGAGAGAGGGCGGAGCGTGCAGCGAGATGGACGGCCTTCGACGACACCACGGAGAAGAAGAAGGGCAAGAAGTCGGCCGTCGTCGGAGGAGACCCGTGGCTCGTACCGGAAGGGATTCCCCGACACGAAAAGTGGGGTGAGCGGAAAAAAAATAAATGTGTGCCGAGCACCGGATGACGCAGTGCACCACATGACGAGGGCAGGTCGTTTTCTATGATTGCGCAGGACTCTGATTTTGTCATCACGGAGCTTGCCGGGGACGACAGGATAGTCTGGTACGACGACTGAGCCCTCGTCGGTGCCTGTCCGGGCGCGCTTCGCGCTGTGCGCAACCGGGTCCTGCAGTGTGCCCGTATGGTGCGCATGATGGTCAAGGACGAGTAGTCTGTCCTCGAGCAAGGACGAGAAGTCTGTCCGAAGTCTGTCCGAAGTCTGTCCTCGAGCCCAGCTCGACGCCGGTTGTCCTGGGAGTCGAGTTTGACTTCGCAGCGAAGAGGTACCGGCTGAAGCAAGGGTGGGTGCAGAAGCCGCACCTCCTCTTTTGCTCGGTCGATTTGACGCAAATGACTCTGCGCGGCGTCTGGAAGTCGTCGAGATCTTCACGCTCTTTCATTGAGCGTGGACGGTATGGGGCACACTGCACTGCAGGGTGAGCCCAGTGCTTGCGGATGGTGACCCTGGCGCACCAGGTCCTGACCGGTTCTCTGGGCTGGGAGTCGCTAGTCCGCGTGAGGGACGATATCGTTCCGTTCCTGCGGGGGTGAGCCGGCGTCTGTCGGACAACCGGTGGGTCGGCTTCGACTCGAAGCTGCACCCTCGTGGAGGCGTGGTCCGATGCCAGCACGCAGGGACGGGCGAGACTGGTGGTTGCACACAGGGAGTTGATGCACCACGAAAGTCGAAAAGAGCATGCTCTTCTACGCCGTTTTGTTCGCCGTTTTGTTGTCGGCTCCGACGCAGAGTTCGTCCGCTTCTTCGCTCGCGTCAGTGCCGTCTTCTTGACCCTCGTCGCTGGCTTTAATGTGATGTTGCGGGTCTCTGATGTTGCTTGTCTTCTGCTGCTTCAGGTAGCATTCCGGGTGTGCTCTTTGTCGCTTTGACGATACGTGGCGAGCAACGATTTCCCCTCATGTGGAAACCGAGTCAGTAATCGGTTCCCTCAACCCGCTGACCTTGATTGGCGCTGATGCTCGATTCGATTGTACTTACGGTGAGGCAGTTTCTCACTGGCGTTGTGGTGGATGGAAGGTGACCTCGCCCAAGCTCGTTTCCCAGGTTAAGGCAGTCACTCAACATTCCCTTGCGCTAGTGATATCAGTTACAAAGACGTGTTCTTACTTTTCCCTTTCTTCTGGGCAGTTCTCGTCAGACAATACGAAGAGCAGAAACTCCATGGCGATGTGGGCCCCGTAGAGATGTCCCGCAGCACATCTTCTTTGCCGAGCTGACGAAGGCAAAGTTTGCGACTCCGCTGTCGACAAGTAGAATCTTTGTCGACAACTTGCCTTTGTTTGTGCGCTCGCAGCCTTTGTTCGCACTTTCTCTCGTTGAAGAGATATTGTGCTATTTGCAAAGGCTGCCTTCCTGTTGAAATCATCTGTTCTCATAGTAGTGGACGCCACACTAATTTTTGTGTACGCCGGACACAACTGTTTGCGAGACTGGAGGCACTCGTTGCATCGAAGAGTTTGCAAAGGTCGACAGTCAGCCTTGCGGTTTACACCGTCTGTTACGATGGAAAGGTGCGTGGCGTCCCGTGTCTTTCTTCGCACGGGCTCACCGTCGCATCGTTTGAGAGAACTACACCACCAGGCTCGTTGCCAATCAAAAGACTGTCAGCTGCCCGTGAAAAAGTCTCACTCCTCTGCGAGGTCGGTTTGAGACGCTTTCACGGGTAAAAAGGGTGAGCCACTTACACGGGGGGGGTACGTATAGTTGTAAGTAGAATTAGGCCTTGCGTGGGTACACTTTGCTGCCTATTCTTCCTTGCAAACTGTCATAGTACCGGTTATTGACCGCAATGTTGCGGTCAATGACCAGTACCCTACCGGTCAATGACCGCAAGGTACCGATCAACATTATTGCGGTCAGCGTGGTGCGGTCATTGACCGCACCAGCCCTTGACCGGGTCAGGGGATGGCTCCGTATCCGACTCCTCGTCGGCGTCCATGATTTGCGTCCTGCTTTGTGTATCTACAAGAAGTGAGATGATGCAGAAAACAGAGGCCACGCAAGCAAACCCAGTGCGGTTGTCTTCGTCGTCCGATTCGTACTCTGCGACGACGGTGTAGCCTGGTCCGAAGATGTCAAGTTGAGCCGACTCCGCTGGCTCTTCCGTGGTTGCCTGCAGTTGTTCAGATACCGTGTCGACCATTAAATTCCCTGCAGGCGGGACGACCTCGGCTGCTTCGCGCGCCTTTTGTTCGTCTTGTTTCTGTTTCTGGACACGGTCATGAGTCTTGATCAGATCCAGCAGCGCACCTTTCTTCAGCCGGTTGACACCGGTGCCTTGAGTGATACCTCTCAAGGCCGCTTGCTTTTCAGCTTTGGGCCCCTGCCAGTTCGCATAGTCGAACTGGAGCTGGTCATCGCGAGGGGTATTGCGCGGCGTCGCAGAGATCTTGCCAAATTTGGCAAGAGACATCGTCGTTTTGTGTAGAAAATTTGAGCCGACCACCCTTCCCCGGCCGTTTGTCCCTGTGTCGTTCGTGCAGTGGACTAGCCAACCCACAGGGAAAAAACGACTTTTGCCGGGGATAAGTTTTTTTTCCCCGGGCCACTTTTTGTTTTTTTTTTTTTTGGGGGGAAAATATATATTTTCCTCGGGGAAATAACAGGGCTTTTTTCCCCCGAAGTGGTTTTTTCTCCCGAGCCGGGAGGCGAGGGAGAAAAAACCACTGAGGGGGAAAAAATGGCCCGAGGGATGTTTTTCTCCCGAGCCGGGAGGCGAGGGAGAAAAACATCCCGAGGGCCACTGCCCCAGTATTTCCCCGAGGAATAGTATTTTTTTACCGGCTGGCGGACTTTTATTCCCGAGAACGCGTGCTGTTCATGACCTGGCTCGTGATGCGCTTCGCTGTGCTACCTTGAACGTGTTTCTGTGCTGTGCATGTCAGGGTGAACGGTGAAGAAATCGAAATAAGTGCATAGTTCTGTTAGAAGAAAATGATGACGTTCTTCAAATGATAGCATTCAGCGGAGAAGACAAACAGGCTCAGCAGAGCGGAAGCTCACTGATTCTTATCGTTCTTGACCTCGACAACAATTCTTACAGTCACATTGACATCATTCTTGTTCTCGCTCACTTCTTTTGTAGACTTATTTGTGTCAGACACAGAGGGCTCGCTTTTGACAGTGGTTTGCGTGGGGGCCTGAGCAACAACTGCACCCTGTGTTGGATGAATCATGTTTGCCATTGCGGTAACCGATCGCTTCGTGCTCGCTTCGGCATTTTTGTTGTTTTTCGTCCTGAAGATAGGTTTTAGTGGTGGTTCTGCTTGGGTTTGCTCCTCCCAGGGTCTCCTGCTATTGTACTTAGTCAGATTTTGAGTTCCAGGGAAAAAAATTCCCTTATGGTAGGGAAATAACGGACCTTATTTCCCTGCAACTTTGCTGTACGAGGGAAGAAAAGTCCGCCAGCCGGTAAAAAATTTTTTTTTCCCCTGTGTAGGAAAATCCCTGCAGAGTCCGTCCAGCTGAATAGACGTGCGTTGAAATCCAGTTGCCTTGGAATACAATTGTGCAGTTTCAGTTTCAGTAGACCCTCCACAACAGGTCTGGACTCCAGTAGACCGGTGGTGGGAAAAAGTCCTACCAATCGGGTATGCGCACCACGTGGGTTGCCCTACCCGGGCGAAAGTGAAAAGGCCACCGTCGGAGTAGAAGTTGCTAACCCTTGGCCTGCCTTCTTCTTCCCAGACTGGCAACGACGTTGCAGCTGTGTGCCTTAACTGAAGAAGAGCAATACGAACGAGCCAGCTCGTGATGAACACCCGTCCCCCTGCGTGCAGACACGAGCGGACAGATTAACTGTCCTGTGGGGTAGTTCTGTACGTTTCTTGTTGCCTTCGCATTATTTCTTTGCAACCGTTATTCCCACCAACTATCTAAATTAGGGGGAAAACTGAAAACGCAACGACCAAAAATCGTAATTTACAATGATGCACCTTGCTGTAGTTGCATTCGTCGCGACGACCATGATGCAAGTCAAGGTCCCTCTGGCTGTGTGCGACGACAAAGCCTCATGCGGAGGGTTCCTTGGAAAGTCGTGCGACAGCAAGTCCCACGTATGCATCGACGACCCGTCCGATGATTGCGACCCTCTCAACGGTGGTGCTGACTGCATCGGGTGTTGTGTGATTGACCAGTGCTTGGCAGTCAAGTGCGACGCTGGGCTCACCTGCCAGTTGAACTCGATGGGACAGGCTGAATGCGTGAAGGATCATATCGAGGATAAGGACGAAACGTCGGCCTTGGCGGCTGTGTGCAAAGACAAAGCCGCGTGCGGCGGAATCCTCGGAGAATCTTGCGACAGCAGATCGCACGTGTGCATCGACGACCCGTCGGACGATTGCAATCCTCTTAAAGGTGGCGCCGACTGCAGCGGATGCTGTGTGTTTGACCAGTGCCTGTTTACCAAGTGCAGCGCGGGTTTCACGTGCCAGTTGAATGCAATGGGACAGGCTGAGTGCGTGAAAGACAAAGGACCCGAGTGCTGCCTGGCAGTACCGTCGTGTCCGAAAGGTTACTCGCAGTCGAAATCCTGCTCCAAAAGTGACTTCGTTACGGGTGTGTGCCTCGAGATATCGCTATGTTGCAACACGATCATCTGCAGATCCGATGCAAGCTAGACAAGCGAACACACTTATCCAAACGCAGTTGTTTCCTGAAATTCATAACGTGTATTACTCAAGAAGTCCGATGCGCCGTCATCTGGTCGCGAGTCCGAAAGGCCCCTCATTCGTCGACAACTGCTTTGCAAACTACAAAGCTTGTCACGAATCCAGCCAAGTCACTCCGCAAGTCTTCTCGGCTGTGCGACCGAACCCAGTGCTTTCTGGTTTCTTGGTTTGCGCGAATGGCAGCATGACTATTCCCTCTCACTCTCCAACGTTCGTCGTGACTTTCTCGGTCCGACTACCACGCGCGATGCTTCATCCATCGGTCGAATAATGCAATCAAGCAATACGAACGAAGTCTTTAAGGCTTTGTTTCAAAGCACTACCTCTATTGCTTCTGCCAACCCTTCTACCTCAAGTTTGTCCGTTTTGCGTTCACAGCTGCCTGCCTACGAGAAGTCATCGAGTCACTTGCTTTGGCACGTCTAGCTTCCGTGGCTTCTTTGAAGTTGGAGAATAGGTCGAGAAAAAGCGGTTCCAGGCCACAGAAGACGATGATCAGGGTGTTTGGTTGGCGGGGAAGTCAATGCTGGATAGAAGACCCGTTCCGGCTTTGCAGCGGCGACGAACCACATGGAATCCGTCGAATAGCTCCCTTCGGAAAGCCGGAGACGGCGAAATGGTAGTACACACAAACTGTCTGCTGCCCACAATCAACAATTATTTGGACAAAAGGAATCAAGAGAAAGAAGATGACGACCCTCGTGGTTCAACAAGATGGCGAGTTCCAGCACATGTTGCGTGTGCTAAACACGAACGTTGACGGTAGGCAGAAGGTCCCGTATGCGCTCCGTACAGTTAAGGGTGTCGGTCGCCGTCTGGCCTTCATGGCGTGCACCAGGGCCGGAGTCAGCCCCCACCGCAGAGCTGGTATGCACGCTTTGCCTTGTACTTCACAACTGGTATTTGGACGTGACGGAGAGGTTGTTCTGAAGCTGATAAATTCCCTGATTCGTTCGACTTACTGGGAGGGCCAAATACAAGAGGTACCTCTTGTATTTGGCGTGCCGATCCTGCAATTTTCCCGAAAAAGAAATGCCCGCCCGAACTTTGCTTTGCTTCACCAGAACTTAGCTTCGCCCGAACTCAGCTGCGCCCGAACTTTGGTTTACTGGAACTTAGCTTCGCCCAAACTTAGCATCGCCCGAACTAAGCTGCGCCCGAACGTTACTGTTTCCCGAACTTTAACAGCTGCCGCCAGTCTCGCCCCGCGCCGGCCTTTAGCCGAGTGCACGTACTATAACAAAGGCAGCAGTTTGGGTTTCGGGGTCATACCGCGATACCGCACTAGGTGCTAGTGGATGGTGGGTACCCCACCCACAAGCATGGTGCTACGAAGCACCAGCTCTGCATCCCTGATACCTACGAGGTGACCGGCAGCGAAACCGTTAGCAGTTGAACCTGAAGAACCGAACCATTGTCATCATCCCGCAAGCAAGTTTACCGCCAGGTCGAACATGCCCGGACAGAATCAACCACGGTGTGGGCTAGCTCTGGCGCGCACCACATCAGAAAAGTGATTGGGCAACAACCAGACTGTGGTAGGTGAGCAGTGACACCTCCCGAAAGTGAGCCAAGGGCGGACGTATCTGCGGCTGCTGCGGCAGTTGCCCGGTACACGCAGAACGCGGGGAAGGGGAACGTGTTTTCCCAACTATATTGAAGCCCCTTCCCGACCGTAGCATCCAAGGAAGGTGCAAACATGGAGTGTTCTATGGTAGCCATGCACGGGTCTTGGGCGCGTGCCTCGTGCAAGGCGGGTGCTTTGTGATCCGCCGCGAAGTTCTCTCCCGGTGCAGTCGAGACCGGCGTCGAGTTTCGGCTCACAGCCGGTTCCCTCTGGCGGCCGAAATTTGCGTTTTTTTGCAGAGTTTCTCAATGTCTCGCGGTTATTGGTCACCCGGGGAATTTGAGTCAGTCTACCAGAACTAAGCATCGCCCGAACTTTGCTTCACCAAAACTTTACTTTCACCAGAAGTGCAATACAGGGTGCGCCAAACGCGCCAGGCCCCAGGAGCCACACTGCCCGTGAGCCTTCTGTGGTCGATCAGAGTCTGAAACGGACTCTGATCGACCACAGAAGATGGACTTGTCACCCAACTACATTGTGTTGATTACAATGCGGTCTTTGATTGACAACGGTACCGAAATTGGGTTCAAACTTTGCACTTACCGGAATTTGATCAAAGTTTGGAAATCATACCGTAATGGGTTCAAAACAATACACAAAAGTTTGAAAACCATACCGTAATTCGTTCAAAGTTTGGAAAGTCATACCGTAATGGGTTCAAAGTTTGGAACCGCACCGCACCGGGTGCCGCACCGGGAGTCAATTGCCATTATAGTCCGTGTTTTGTTAGATTTTGCCGTTATCCACCTGGTCCGGGCTCCTGGTAAGTTCCCCGAAACTCCCCGACACTTCCCCGAAACTCCCCGCAACTCAGCCCGATTTTTGTGGGAAAAAGTGGGGCTGCCGGTGGGCAGGTGTACAGGTTGGTAGTTGAGTGGACAGATGGGTGGATGGTGGAGGGCAGGTCGGTGGATGGGTGAACAGGTGGGTAGTTGGGTAGACGGGTGCGGGCAAGTGGGTGAGGTGTGCAGGTAGGTGTGCTAGTGTGCTTCGGACGCGGCTCTCTTGAGCCGTCCGTGTTCCTCCTCCTCCGATCCTCTTCCTGTACTAACCGGATGCATCTACCAACTGTAGCTTGGACTCCTGGGCAGTTGTTGAGGCACACCCTTCAGCCTGCGGATTCGGAGGGCCTCAAGGCGAACCAGCAGTTGCTGGAAAACCTGCAGGACCTGTCCTTGGACACAGGGAGGAGTCTGAACAGGACGCGTCGTGTGCATGTGCGCAGGTTCAACCATCATCTGACTCTTCTGTTTGCGGTTGCAACCTTCGGTACCACCTCTCCAATCCCTCTTGGGTTTTGGTTTGGGCAAAAAGTATTCGCGCCCGCCATCTCCCGATGACCTTCCCACTTCTGACCACGCTGCAGCAGTCACGTGTAAACCGGGCAGACCAGATCGTCCCCCATCTGGTCCCGAACGAGCACCGCTCCTGCACCCGAGTTTAGCCTTCGATGATTGGAAGCCGCATCGGAAACAGTGGGTCAACCCATCCCGGAATTCTGAATTCGTGCACCCGGTTGAAAGGAGTGTCCACTTCGGAGGTCACGTTCACTTATGTGGGGAGTTGTAGAGTACGGGAGGAACCGGAAATCTCCGGAAAGATGGTACCCGCATTCCAACTCGTCTCGGGAATGGTCAGTCGACGACCGTATGCAGGTGGGTGGAGGCCCTGGGACTGCGAAGGTGTGACCACCCCATAAGGAGGACTCTCTATCTTGCATTATCTCTCTGTCCCAGTCGCCATAGCAACCGTATCCTGGCCAAGCATCATCCTGCAACCCTGCTTTCGGATGGCCATCGTGCCTCTCGTTTTGGTTGTCAACCTTACTCCTCGCTCGAATTGCCGTCTTCGACCGTAGCTGCCCCTGGTCCTGGTGGTTAGGGTTAGCATGCAAAGAGCCTGTGGCGATAATCTGCATCTGCTCTCTTTCGTGACTACCTCTTCGTGCTACCTCTCTTCGTCACTGGTACCTTATCTTGACCTCTGCCCGCTGCGGAGTGCACGTCTCTGTCGGCGAGTCCTTACGCCGCCGCTTCGTTGCAGCCGCCGTCCTACTGGGGGGGCCCAAATACAATAGGTATAATATTGTATTTGGAGGGGAAGGATAGAGAAAACAGGGTTTTCAAACAGTCTGGGTGCTGATAGTCTGGCTGCAGGCACTTGCAGGCCAACTTTGGAGGAAATTTGGGAAATATTTTGTGGGGTGGAAAGAGCTACCCCCCGGCATGTATGGCACCTTTTCTACACTCGATGTGGCCAAAAATCTGGCCCCCAGATGGCATTTCAGACTTTGGAAAACCTCTCCGCCGAGGAATCGAACCAGCACCCTCAGCATCACATGTGGGTGTGGTGACCGCTGGACCACGGGCTAAAAAAAAGCGGGCCATTTACTTTTGTTTGGGTGCGGGCCTTAGGAATTATTGATCCCTGACCTGAGGAAAATGCCACAGATAGCGAAATCAAGTAGTAGGATTGAACTTTCGGCTTCAGGAGTGTTCCACATTGAACTTCTCGCGAAAAAGAAGCTGCTCTTGCGAGGGGAAGCCCGTGGAACCCCCTGCAAAACCCCACTGGGGACAAATAATATTGTATTCCGAAACAATGCTCAACGAACCCCCGTTTCAGCGTACCTATTTTATTGGGAAAAATAAATTCCCTCTGGTGGAAATGGCTTGCGGAGCGTGACGATAAATTTCGTTTATTTTTGGCAGGATTCCTTTGTGTTTACACAGGCCGGAAAAATAAACGAGTTTATTTTTGGAATTTATTTCGTGCCGCCAGCCATTTTCAGGTGAAAAAAATAAACGAAATTTATTTTGTATCGCGAAAAAAATAAACGTTTATTTTTGCGTGGGGGTTATAAAGAGAAATCTGTAGGGGAGACCCCTCGCAAAATTTTTTTTCTCCCTGTGGTGAGTGAAATCGCGTGTTTTGAGCTCGTTTTGAGCCGAATTCATTGGTGTCTCATCCTCGGTGCTCAAAGGCCTGTGAAGAAAACCCCTCCCGTGAACGCTCCAGCCCAGTAAGTGTCAGATGAAGTTCACCGCCAGCGAACTCACCCATGCTGAATTCCAGGTCCAAGTGCGTAGAAAACTTGTACCAATTCAGTGTGCTTGAGTCTCGTTGCAAGAACATCTGTGGGTCTGCCTGAGCACACTGGATTCCAGCTGTCTGAGTTCATCTGCTGATCGCCTGCTGTGCATGTGCAAGCGGCCGAGCACTCGCGTTGCAAACTAACACCACATCAACTCCCCGCGACTTATCAAAATTTCACGCCGTCCAAGCAACGATGTTTTGTTTCCACCCTCGGGAATTTAGTTTTCCCAATAAAATCATTTATTCGGCAATAATTTCCGCCAATTTTGCCTCGGTGTCGGTTTTAGTCCCTCGGGAGGCCCTCGGGGGGGTTTGCAACCCCTCGCCACTCGCTCCGCTCGTGGCTCGGGGTTGCAAACCCCCCCTCGGGCCTCCCTCGGGACTAAAACCGACACCTCGACAAAATAAACGGAAATTATCTTGCCGAATAAATGCTTAGTATTCCGAAATAATATTGTATTTGGGTACCTATTGTATTTGGGCCCCCCCAGTAGTGTCGTCGCCTTGTCTTCGGCGTTCTCGATGGCGGTGTTGGCGCCGGCATCCGCCGCTTCCCTTGTGGCGCCTTGGGCCGATGGTCGCAGCCTGCGTCTCGACTTCGGTGTCGCTTCGGGCGTCCCCAGGGGCGAAGGCCCGCGCTTCCGTCTCTTTGCCGCCGACTCCGCACATCGGCATATCGTGCTGCAGGCAGGCATCCGCGGTGTGAGTTCCTGCAGCATTTCGCGATCGTCTTGCACGTCCCGCACTGCGTCATCCTGTGCTTCTCGCAATACTTCACGGCGAGGCCGTCCCCTGTCGCGTGGTGTCAGCGCGCTACCGACGCTTGCCGATGCTTGCACTCTTCGCATTTCGCTTTGTGATGTCTCGTACACACTCTCTCGTCCTTGGTGGTGGCCTGGGCACGCCTACCTCCATGCACTGGGTCTCCGCCGCCCACTAAATTTACCCTCTTCTGCCCCTTCTTGCCGGAGGTGCCGTCTTCGAAGGCGTCCCACCAGCACGTCCGCCCATACGTGGAAAATACGTCCATCCCCCAGACCTCATCATTGAAGGCGTGCCTGTTCGTCCCCAGCTGCGACTCGAGCACGAGCATTGTCTCTGTACCCGCACGACCTCTGGTGGAACAGTTCCTGCTCTCCTTGCCGCAGCGGATCCTGTCGCTACCTGTGTCAAACCGTGCCAACCTGTACCTCCCAGTCTGTCCTTCCTTCTCAGCCTCTATCTTCGTCTTCGGGGCACAGCCAAACACGGGACCGCTCTGCGCAAGGTAGGGCCATAATAGCGTAGCCCCCTCCCCGCCTTCGCCAAGGCCGGCTGCAGGGAAAGTGGTCGCCACAAAGGAAATACCCCGAAACTCCCCGAAATTCCCCGAAATTCCCCGAAACTCCCCGATACTCCCCGATATTTTCGTCTGGACAACGTGGATTATAGTCCGTGTTTCCTTAGAATTTGCCATTAGGGTAGGCATTTTTTTTTTTTTTTTTTGGCCATGTCCGCGCGCGCGTAAATTTTTGGAAACTCCCGGAAAAAAAAAACTTTTGCCAAAAAAAAAAAACAAAACCACCGAAATGTCGACTGTGTCTGAAAAGCGCATCATCGAGCTGTCGTCCATTAAGGACGACCTTAAGCGGCTACTTTCCATCTGTGGACCAGCGGAAGGGTTCGGCAACCTCTTCCAAAAAATGGGAGGCGAGGCAGCCATCGAGGACGTACGGAACGCAGCCGGTTTCTTCCGCTCCAACGCCATTAAGTTGGTACGAGTAAAGGAGAACTGCGACGAGAAGGCCATTTTTCAAGCAGTCCGCGAAGCGCAGAGTGGGCACTCCCAGAACCGAGATGGACTGAGCTGAAAACGTTCCAGCGCGCAGAAGCACGGAAGGACAGCACAATCCTCCCCTTCCACGAGGTGATGCGGGCCCTCGAGGACACCAGGATAGACGCCCGCGTCCTACGCACAGGCGCAAACGAATATATTATATAGGTGCGCCCTGACACTGAAGGCAAGTGGACGGACCTGGCAGAGCGGTTAGACCCGTCGCGGGAATGGCCCTGAAACACGGCGACAGATACATCGTCACCAAAGCCCGACGTGAGGATCAACGACAACAGTTCGTGGAGAGATCGAAAGGAAAATTCGGCTGACGGGCTGTGACAGGACTTTCCACACGCTGGAGATCTCCGGGGCGCTAGCCACAGCCCCAAATTGGTCAACAACTGCGGGTGTATCCGGTGTTCGGATTGCGGCCGGGCTTCGTTGCATATGTCGTGGAGGACCTCGACCCTGTGGACGAAGCGGATCTCGCCAGGACCCCGTTTGCAACCCCTTTCGGGAATGTGCTGCGGTTTGGGCAGATCGGCCACCTCATGAAGCCGGACACCGAGGACGCCCAACCTAATTTGGCGGAGGACACCAGTGACGACGAAAGCGGAATTGCAGAAGAAGACGACGGCAACCAACAGCAAGCGACGCGTAACCGACACAGAGGAGCAGAACAATAACGAAGAAGACGACGGTCCGCCGCATGGAACAAAACGAGCAGCTCCTGGCGAAGCCGGATGGACGCCACGAACCCCACCCAGGCTGTAATATCAACCCACCGAAGCAGTGACGACGTCAAGCCCTGTGTCGCAGACGTCCAACTGCAGCCCTATCGACAATCAACCACAACCACAACCACCGCCAATTCAAGTTAACGCGCCCGGCATCAGCTGGGCCTCCTCCCTCTTCCCAAACCCAGCCCTCGCATCATCATCTGTGCCCCTCCTGCCAACACCCATCACTGCACGGAGCGACACCCGCCTTCCCAACTTGATCATCCCTACCTCAACTTATCATCCACTGATCCTACCAGATGCACCACTCAGCACCGTGTCGGGGGCACTACACCTGCCTACCACCGAGCCGCGAGTAGAGCAGCCCCGCAAACCCAACCGAGCTTAGCTTCGCCCGAACTTTACTGTTCCCCGAACTTTAACTGCTGCCTCCAGTCTCGCCACGCGCCGGCCTTAGCCGAGCGCACGTACTTTGCTGGTTTGCGGGGCCTTACAAGTTGCAGGGAACCGGGAGTGGCAACCATCAGGCTTGCATTGGAAAGGACGGGTATCGATACCCTGGCTGATGACATTTCTTCGCTGGTCCACGTAGCAGACTTTTTCGATGAATTTTAGCTCACGATCAGCTTCGATGACGAGATCCGTGAAAAATGGACCCGGAGACCATAAAGCATGTCATGGTTCGTGAGTCCTTACAAGGCGGAGGGCGCCGCCGCGTGGAACCCACCAGGTTTGCATGCAGCTCCGATGGAGAGATTTGTGAAAAATAAACCCGGGGATCGAAAGTTATGTGCATGGATCGTGGGTCTTGATGAGATGCAGGGCACCGGGCGTGGAAACCACCAGGTTTGCAATGGGAAGGGCGGGTATCCATCCCCTGGTGGGTGACATCCCTTCGCTGGTCCACGTTGCAGACCTTTTTCGGCGAGTTTTTGCTCGTGATCAGCTCCGATGAAGAGATCCATGAAAAATGGACCCGGGGATCAGAAAGTATGTGCGTGGTTCGCGAATCTTTACAACATGCAGACCAGTGGGGCCCGGTGTTGCAGACCTTTTTCGCCGTTTTTTTGCTCGTCTCTTGCTCCGATGAAGAGACCGTGAAAAATAGACCCGAAAACGAAAGATTATTTTGTGGTTCGTTGGCCTTTCACTTCCGCAGGGCAGCTGGAGCGCGATTGGACAGCCCAGACATTGTCAAATGGGAACCGATAGTTTTTCCACTTTGGGGCCATTCGCCCGTCCATTTTTTTCGAAAAAGCACAATTTTCTGTGCGTTTTTTTGCTGTTTTCCGCAATTTTCGGTCGTCCCCTGCGAGTTTCGAGCGAATTCGACATGAAAAAAAAACTTTTTTTTTTTTGAGCTACCACGAGCTACCAGCTACCGGTAGCTGAGCTACCAGTACTACTGGGGGCTAATTACTATTGAACCGTATATTACAATTGAACTGTATATTACAATTGAACTTTTTTTTTGGGAAATCGGCGCACTCCAACCGTATATTACAATTGAACTGTTTGTGTGGTCACTGTTACACTACGATTGTGCACAAGGCCTGGCATTTCTGCTGGCTTTTTTTCTGTTTTGACTCATGAATCATCAATGGCATGATAGACCACTGCAGTGAAAAGAATTATTTGAGGAACAATACGAAATTTGTAGCAAGCATGGGGCTGCCAAAAGTTTTGGGCATGATCGTTTCGCTGTTTCCGTTGCTGTTGGCGTGGCCCGCACGCGCAAATTATGCCGCTATGTCGGCCGACGGTTGGGACGAGAATGCCTGGTTATCCACCAGGTCGTTCCGCAGTGCGGTTGTGGCGCTTTCTTCTGTCGGCGGCCCGAAAGCGAGTGGTTTTGTGAGGTGTCAGTGGCATGAAGACCAAAAAGTTGGTCAGGATGCTGCTGCAGGTGAGCGGTCCTGGTTTTGCAAGGACTGCGACTTCGACTACTGTGACGAATGCCTCCCGGAGTCAGTAAGATGGGGGCAGCCTCAGTAAAACCACGATGCTCTAAGACAAATCTCAATGCTCCTTTTGAACAAGCCATCAGATTTCAGCCCTTTTGTTTTCTTCTTTAGCATAGCCAGCCTCAAGTCAAGAGGCACCTCATCAGTGGCATCACCGAGCGCTTTTGTCCATCCCTTTTTCCGTTTGCGTCCGCCGACAGCCCTAAGTTGAGAGCGACCGACGACATTTACACGAAAGACGTGCCCAGTGGTCGGAGGAGACATCGCGATGTAATCCGGAGGCCGCGGGTTCATTACCTGGCACCAGGCCGGACCAAGACAACCAAGTTACCAGCCAATTTCTACCAGGCAAACTGCACTTCAATTGTAATATACTAGTGTTTTTGGGGGGGGTCTGAGACCCCCCAATTCCACGCCGTGTATCGTTATATTACAATTGAACTCAATTGTACTTGGCCCCCCCCTGTAGCTGGCCCCCACACTGGTCTCACACTGAAGTTTGGGACCCAAGTTTGGGACCCAAGTTTGGGACCCAAGTTTGGGACCCAAGTTTGGGACCCAAGTTTGGGACCCAAGTTTGGGACCCAAGTTTGGGACCCAAGTTTGGGACCCAAGTTTGGGACCCAAGTTTGGGACCCAAGTTTGGGACCCAAGTTTGGGACCCAAGTTTGGGACCCAAGTTTGGGACCCAAGTTTGGGACCCAAGTTTGGGACCCAAGTTTGGGACCCAAGTTTGGGACCCAAGTTTGGGACCCAAGTTTGGGACCCAAGTTTGGGACCCAAGTTTGGGACCCAAGTTTGGGACCCAAGTTTGGGACCCAAGTTTGGGACCCAAGTTTGGGACCCAAGTTTGGGACCCAAGTTTGGGACCCAAGTTTGGGACCCAAGTTTGGGACCCAAGTTTGGGACCCAAGTTTGGGACCCAAGTTTGGGACCCAAGTTTGGGACCCAAGTTTGGGACCCAAGTTTGGGACCCAAGTTTGGGACCCAAGTTTGGGACCCAAGTTTGGGACCCAAGTTTGGGACCCAAGTTTGGGACCCAAGTTTGGGACCCAAGTTTGGGACCCAAGTTTGGGACCCAAGTTTGGGACCCAAGTTTGGGACCCAAGTTTGGGACCCAAGTTTGGGACCCAAGTTTGGGACCCAAGTTTGGGACCCAAGTTTGGGACCCAAGTTTGGGACCCAAGTTTGGGACCCAAGTTTGGGACCCAAGTTTGGGACCCAAGTTTGGGACCCAAGTTTGGGACCCAAGTTTGGGACCCAAGTTTGGGACCCAAGTTTGGGACCCAAGTTTGGGACCCAAGTTTGGGACCCAAGTTTGGGACCCAAGTTTGGGACCCAAGTTTGGGACCCAAGTTTGGGACCCAAGTTTGGGACCCAAGTTTGGGACCCAAGTTTGGGACCCAAGTTTGGGACCCAAGTTTGGGACCCAAGTTTGGGACCCAAGTTTGGGACCCAAGTTTGGGACCCAAGTTTGGGACCCAAGTTTGGGACCCAAGTTTGGGACCCAAGTTTGGGACCCAAGTTTGGGACCCAAGTTTGGGACCCAAGTTTGGGACCCAAGTTTGGGACCCAAGTTTGGGACCCAAGTTTGGGACCCAAGTTTGGGACCCAAGTTTGGGACCCAAGTTTGGGACCCAAGTTTGGGACCCAAGTTTGGGACCCAAGTTTGGGACCCAAGTTTGGGACCCAAGTTTGGGACCCAAGTTTGGGACCCAAGTTTGGGACCCAAGTTTGGGAGAAACTGTGCAAAAAGTTCTCCTACGCGGATTCGAACCGCGGTCGCCAGATTCAGAGTCTGGAGTGCTAACCACTACACCATAGGAGATACAGGCGCGGAAAAAAAAAAAAAAACGCGGTTTTTTTTTTTTATCATGTCGACGCCCGTAGGCAACGGCTTCACTGGGCCGGATTTAACGTCGGGTTAGAAACTGAACTGATACTGAAAGAAAAATGGAAACGGGGAGGAATTCGATTGTCGGGGCTTCCTGCAAACTGATCCCCCCATGTAGGCCTTACTAGTGACGGCCGGGTAGGTCAGGTGGAGCGCCCGTGACTGACAGATGCAGCTAGACAGTGTAGGCTTAGACCTATTCTGTAGCCTGTTACGCTAATGCCTTGACAACTTGCTGTTCGAGCCCTTATCACTGGGACTTGTGCACTGACTAGCGAGACTGAGCGAATGTACACATGGTACACGGCTGAATGTGTACATGCTTCGATGCATACCACCCATTCCACGAAAAAGTGTCACAGATTTCGGCTTTTTTCGGATTTCTGCCGAAAATTTCCATCTGCAGGTCCGAAAATGGTCGGTTTCGAGATTTTGAGGACACGTTTGAATCCGTTGAGGACAGGGCTTTCCGAATATTTGGTCGGATAAAAATTTTGACCGACCCCCCCCCCGGAAATGGAGGTCGGCACCCGAAAAAATGGGGTCCTGGAGATCGGTTTTTTTTCTCTCTGCATCCAGGAGGGGGTCAGATTTTGATTGCTGGGCTAGCTGGCAGCTTGCCCATAATCGCGCATCCCAGAACTACTCGAAAACCAAAAAATTTCCCAAAAAGACCTCGAAAATCATTTCCAGACGGCTGCTTTTCACACCGAAAAATCGCAAAAAAAAAAAATCGGACCGGGGGAATCGAACTATGGCCTACAGGGGCTCAGGAGGGTGCGGTAACCGTTAGGCTATGTTGCCAAACCTCGCTTTTTCAATTTCAATTTCAATTTCAAAAATTTGGAAACCGCACCCGGGTTAGGCTTGGGGATACGGTGCTAAGGTTCCTTGTGCCTTCTCTTCATCCTTGGGGCGTTTGTTTGTTTTCTGTTTCCTTTCGTTCGTTCTTGGTATGGTTGTGGGGGGGTTCAGTGGGATTGTTTCTTGCCCGCCCTCCCCTTGTTTTTTGCCGCTGTTTTGGTAATGATGTCCTGGCGTGCCAGGCTTTACCAGTCGCGGTCGGTGTGTTTCCGGCGATTGTCGTGCAGTCAGTTGCCTGTGATAATAGTTTTTTTTTTTTTTTGAGTAAGCAACTACGGAAGACATGCAGGGGGCGAGAACTGCATTTACTTGTACGGGCAAGTCGTTCTTTTGTTCCTTTTGTCAAACTAGGAAAGAAGAAGGACGGACTCTTCCTGTGCATGGAGTAGAACTCCGACCGTGACTCATGCCACCATCGCCAGATAGTCGTTGTTAGGATAGCTTACCCTTAGGCTGCTAAGTTGTCTGTCGGTAAAGATCGTCAGTCGAATCAGATTCGAACATTGTAGTGGCAGTGACAATCATCAATTCAATCTCTTAGTGTTATGTAGAAGGACCACCAACGAAAAGTTGATGGAACGCAGGCTGGGAGGACATGTGGAGGGACTAGAACTTAGGTCAGCCAGAGAAGGGGCGTTGCCCAGAACTGAGTCTACAACGTAGGGGGAGAAGGACAGTACCAGATTGTGACCAATCCATTAACAGAATCCGTTTCGTGAGTACAAGCGGCGAACTAACAGTAATCCGATCACTGAGAACATTGTAAAATATCCAATCACTGAGTAAGTTTGTAGAAGGATCCACCAACGTAAAGCTGATGGAAGCGCAGAATCAGGAGAGCGGTCAGGGGATACCTACCCAGTATGTCCCGCAAGGTCCATTTCTGCCTCGGCCAACGGAGAAGGTCGAGGTATCTGGCTGTGACCCGGCATTTTGTGAATAGGTGTTCGTAGGAGAAGCCGGAGCCACAAGCCCAGCAGTGCCCTTTATTGGATGCCGACAGTCCGGGGACAAATGACTCAGCGCAGAGGTGCCCGCAGAAATCTTGCATTCTCAGGTGAACGCTTGGGGACTGGTTGACTCGAAGCAGCGAAACCGCTACCTGAGTGAGCCGATTCCACCGATTGTCCACGAGAGGTCGGTGACCACCAGTGCAACGGTAATGCGGATGAGACATGTAGTCCCGAGTGAGCACGGGGCAGTTGACCGCTTGTTTCAGCAGGTCGGAGGCAGCCCAGTAGTCGAGGACCTGTAGTGCCGTGCCCGAAGTGACGCCGCGCTTCGCAAGGTCGTCCGCCTTCTCGTTTCCGACCAAACCACAGTGTGCCGGGACCCACATCACGTGCACCATCTCGCGCCAAAATTCGCTTTTAGAGCCTGCTCAGTTGGAATTCTTATCGGAAAGTGCGAGATCGTCATTTACTCGTTTCCAGTGTCCCAGGACGGTATTTCTGCTCTCTCAGAGCTTATTTCGCCCGGTTTGCGAAGAACTCAAAATGAGTTCAAGAATTCTCACTCGGTAGTGAACAAAAGAATTTTCCGCCGTTTTTTTAGCCCATGGTCCAGAGGTTACCACACCCACACAGGGGTTTGAGGGTCGGTGGTTCGATTCCCGCCGGAAATCGTTTTTTTGGGTTTTTGAAACAGCCCCAAAACCGACCTTTTGTCCATCTGCACGCCAGATTTTGGTCGCCACGCGAGCTGATTGCTTGCCCATAATCGCCAGGGATAGCTCTTTCCATCCCAAAAAAAATTTCCCAAAAATTCCAAAATTTTGACCCAAAACGGGCTGCTTTTCAGACGGAAAATCTGTGACACTTTTTCGTGGAATGGGTGATACGTGCATGCGCGTTGCACATAAGTACGAGAATATGGCAGTAACGGCAGGGCCGTTGTCGAAAGTCACAGTGCAGACCTGAGCCACCGTTCACACCCCCGATCCGACTAGCCGACGAAAGAAGGCTAAGTTGCCGGAACAAACGTGTACGCATACAATGACAACCTTGTTATGACGAGGACGGTTGGCCACAGGCTGACCTTGCTTCAGGTAAGGCCGGCGACCTGAGCATTAACTCAGGTGTTGACTGCACTAGAGAAGCTTACAGGTAACGATGTAATTCACAAAGCAATAGGCGGCATCCGGCGCGCTCTACACGACGTCACAGCGGCGACTCTTTCAAACGAACGGTTGCGCCGACTTGCGGGGGCACGGTCATTTGCAGCCAAGCCCTAAGACTCAGCGAACGCCTTCGAAGATGTTGACAATCTCCGCGGCTGAAACAGATTAGTGTCCAACGCGAGCGGCATCGCAATCCGTTGGTGGGATGATGTCGCTTCAGCCTGAACCCCTGGCATTGCGGACGTTAGTGCAAGGTGTTCACCAGGTTCAATTCAGGGTTGGAGACCGTTCACTTTTTCTATTCGGTTGGAAGGGAGGACAGAGTTGTTGATTGAGTTTGAACAGGTGCCAGAGGTGGTGATGCAAGTCATCGCATGCTGCAGGCGCGCGGTCTTCGGACAACCGCACAGCAGGCTGCAGGTGTAGCAGGCTTCTCGTGCAGTTGAAAACGGACGAGCCCGCTCAGGCCCACTCACCCGGACTACTGCTGGTAGTTGAAACCGCAGCCTGCATGTCCAGGGCGTCCTCGAACCGGAGCGTG
Source organism: Diplonema papillatum (assembly GCA_030068145.1). Classification (NCBI taxonomy): domain Eukaryota; phylum Euglenozoa; class Diplonemea; order Diplonemida; family Diplonemidae; genus Diplonema; species Diplonema papillatum. Next base: position 110,403 of record JAPJBO010000530.1, read on the forward strand.
CCAGTGCAAGAGTCCAGGTCCGGTGTCGGAGAACGATCCGATTCGTGCTGAGGCCCGGCGAGTTGACTGCCATTCGAACTGATATCCGGCCCAGGTACCAGTTGACTCGAAAGCAACGGAACCACAGGCGAACTCAACTGCGATAGAACGGTCTGAGAGCTCCAGGCCGAGAGCATGTCGCTCGAGACAGCAGGAGCTGCAGCATTGCTCCACAGCAGATCATCGTCGTTGAGCAGGATCCGGTACCGCGGTATCGCTCCGACTTCCTGCAGGTACCGAAGAGCGATCTCCGGATGCTGGAACAGCAGGAGCCAAAGTTTGTCCTTTGTTCCTACGTGCTTCAAGCCCTCCGTGCGACCACTCTTGTCTGCCATGACCGCCCACATGCTGTCCCGAAGCCGCTGGGTCACAAGGTCGGTGCAGCATACGAACAAGTGCTCCAGCGGACTACGGGAGCGGCGACCACAGACTGGGCAAGGAAGAAAAAGCTGGCGTCGGTCACAACGATGCATCGTGTGGTACTCAGCTGAGTACATCGTCATGACAAGCGGGTGGTGACCCGTCCGCAACTGGCGCGATTCCTTCTCCGCCCGGTTGGTGAGGTCCTTGCGGCGCTTGATAACGCGCCCGTTCACAATGCCAGCAAACGGAGTTTCGTTACCTGCCATCGCAGCCCGCCCGTAAGCCATGATCGCCATACTCTCGTTGTACTCCCGGGTGAGCCGTGATTTATAGCGTGTTGACGCATCAACTGCTGCAATAGGAGGATGCACCCTGGTGACACCAAATGACGGACCAGTCATGGCCCTGTAGTGGCGACAGGCGGCATCCTTGGCGAGCTTGTCAGCGACTTCGTTGCCCCGCAGGCCGCAATGACCGTAGACGAACTGGATGGTGATACGGCACCCCCGGGAGTTGAGTTCGTTGAGCGCAAGCCAAATTTCAATCATCAATGGCTGTTTCTGGGCATGCGGGCCATTGCAAAGGTCTCGGAGAAGCGACTGAGAATCACTCAGGATGAGGATTTCGAGAGGTACATCAGTCGGCGGCAGCACAGCCAACAGTACTCTGAGGGTCTCAACCATCGCGACCGTTTCTGCTCTTGTGCTCGACGGGAACTTGCCAGCCGGACAGGTGCTGGAGATTGTCGGGCAGCCGTGTTCGAAGCGGACCTCAAAGCCATGTGCATCGGTTAGTCGTACCGAAGGACCGAACTCCAAATAAGTGGCAGCTCCGCCCCACGTTGTCACATCGTTATAGAACACTTGCCATCGCAGTTGCCGACGGTCGAACCCCGGGTCCCCTATAGGAGGGGGCGACGGGAGGCTTTGCTTCATGACCGAACCATCAGCCCATGCCGTGCAGTCGGGTGATGGCAACGCACGGAGGCGTTTTTCCACGATGCTTCTCTTCTCGGCCGGGGTCTTGCCTTCCGGTAACGAGGGATGAATTGCAACTGGAGGACGCAGGGACCAGGGTGCAAACGGGTTGAACACGAACGTCTCTCGCGGAGGGTCACGTGTACCCGCTCTCCTTTCAAGGTCAACATAACGGGCCAGTGGGGTAGCTGGTGCGTTGAGGGTTCGGTCCCAGAGGAGGCTTCGCAGTTTTAATTTTTCGTAAAGGCTGCCAAGGCGGTGGTCGATGTAGACTTTGATGGGGGGGATACCGGCCTCTTGAGTGGCGACAAGGTCTGATATACCTTTCCTACACCCCAGCACGTACGTCAGCGAGCGCCTGTGCAACCTCTCGAATTTCTCGAGATACGGGCTCGTGAAGCCTCTTCTACCGCCTTGTGGAAGGAACAAGTAGGCGCCATATACCGACAGACAATACGTTATTGTTGGGAGAACGTATGTCAAGTACAGACATCGGAGTGTTGTCGTGCTGCAACCCCACGCCTTCCCAGAAACGTGCCGTAACAAGTTCATTCTCTTGGACATGATATTGACGACTCGTTCAGCATGCGGGTTGAACGAGAGCTCATCGTCAATTACCAGGCCGAGGAACTTCGTTTCTTTAACCCAGTCGATGCGGTGTGCGACTACCAGCTGAACAGCACCGTCTTTTCTCCTCGCCTGGACCATTTTGGCGTCTTCAACGGTGGGATGGTCAACGCCGTCGAGTTTCAGAATGTGCTTCTTGTGATGCTGCGCGTATTCAGGGGTATTCGCCCAGAAAGAACAGGTTTCGCTCGTAATCCACGCAAGTAACTGTCGCGCCTGCACCGATATTGTCGACGGTGAAAAGAGGACCAGGGGAGCCTTCACGATCATTCCGTGAGGACGGACGAATAGTGCTTTGGTCTTATGGTAAGCAAGGCTCATGTTCACCTTCTCAACCCATTTTTCGACCTCTGAAACAACCACCTGTGCTCTTTCTTTCAGCTCGTCAACGCTATCCCCGGTTACGACCACGCCGACATCATCCGCAAACAACGACAGTGTAAGTATCGGCTGACCATCTGTCGTATTGCCCATGCTCGTACCGAGGTCGGCAAGCAGCTCCCCCAACTCGTCAATGCAGAATAGGAACAATATTGGACCTAGCACGGTCCCTTGAGGGACTCCCCGTGCTAGAGGGACCTGCTTTCCAGTCACGCCGTCCACCTTATACGCTGCTTTTCTGTCTCTCAGGAAGGCTTGCACCCAGAGCAGAAAACATGGGGGGAGCCCGCGCTGCTCCATGACCATTAGCAAACGATCGTGATCGACTGTATCAAACGCATTCGCAAGATCGAATGAGAGAAGGCAGGAGAAACGCTGATTACGACGGGCATTATCGAGCGCGGAGACGATGCTACAGACTTGCTCCTCAGTTCCCCTCCCTCTACGGAAGCCACCCTGCTTGTCACAAAATGGTAGGACCGATGGGATATCAGGACTTTCAGCTAAGAATACCAGACGATTCTTCACCATCACCTCCATCAGCTTCGCCACCACACTTGTGAGGGAGATGGGCCTGTATCCTTCTGGGAGGCTGTGGTCCTTGCCGGGTTTAGGAACCGGGACGACGTGTGCTTCGCGCCAGTTGCTCGGAACGAATGCGTGCTTCCAGGACATGTTGAACAGTTCTAGGAGCGGTTACGGATCTCCCGCTTACACAGCCTTTCAAGGTGATCGCCAAAGATGTCAGCCTTTCCTTCCGCTTCAACGCAGAAGGTCCCGTCCACTTTAATTGGAGGGACCGCGTGGTGATTGGATCGGCCGTCGATCTTCCGGACCTGTCGATATAGGAGGCCAATGTCCGTGCATCGGTTAATTCTCGTCATGATGGCGTTCCAGTAACTAGCCTTCGCACCAGTCGCCTCCTCAGAAAAAGTGCACTTCGCGGCTTCGTATGCATGGCGTTTGGTGACATCTTCGGGATCATCTCGGACTTCCTTATGTGCAGCTGCCTTCAGCTTTTCCAAGCGGCCGAGTTCGGACGTCCACCACGCCTTGTGTGGGCGATTCGACTTCGCCACGGGAACATGCTTTTTGATGCTGCTACGAAGGAGTGAGGTAATCCGTTCAGCGAACTTGGCGGGGGTTGCTGGTTGGTGCCTGATGAGGTGCCCGCTACGTTCGTCCAGGTACCCCGACAGCTTCTTCCAGTCAGCTTTCTTCCACGAATAACGTTTTGGGCCACGGGATTTTGCCTGGCGATAACCTCTAGGCATTTTGAAGACAAGCGGCAGGTGGTCCGACTCCCAAGACGAGAGCACTCCCCAGTCCCAGACATTTCCCGGCGTCATGGATGAGATGACTACGTCAGGGGAAGAGAAACGAGCATTAGCACGGTATTCCATGGTCGGCGTCTTCCGATCGTTATAGGTCTTCGCTGAGTTCACTTGCAACCATTCGCGAAGAATTCGACCTCCGGCGTTTTGAGCCCCCACTGACCAGTCAGGGTGGTGCGCATTTATATCGCCTGCTATAACGACATTGTCGTCCACTGTGAACGGTTCCATGTTGAGCTTCTCAGATTCGTACGGAGCACGGTAGACGTTGTACACCTTCAGCGGGGCCAATCCTACCCGTGTCAGTTCGACGGCGATACACTCCATATAACTGTCTTTGCCAAAGGTCAGGGGCGGGAGCTCTACGGCCGCAATGTTGCTTTTAACAAACGTTATGACACCGCCGCCTCGTCCGTCTTCGTGCCGGTCACACCGGAAAGCTCTGTATCCTACCAGGATTGGCAGGAGAGATTTTTCACCTAGCCAGGTTTCTTGCAGAAGGATGACATCGGGGTCATGCTCCGCAACTCCGCGACTGATGGCATCCGTACTTCCCGGCAAGTTTTCACGGGCACGAATGGAGCGGCAGTTGAAGCTGATTATGATTATGAAAGGGGGCTCCACCGGGTGTTGAACTGGCTTGCACACCATGGGTTTCCGCCGGGCTTTGATGTTGGACGGTTGTCCGCTGTGTGGGACGCTCGCAGGGGCCCGGCCATGCCCTGCTGAGCGTGGAGGGACACGCCCTCAATGCTGTTGTTGTGACGCGTCCGCTGGCGGGTTGCCCCGCAATGGACTCATCTCCGCATCACGAGCAGAGGGAGGGTCAGGTGTTGCTGATCGACGTACCCTTCTTTTACGTTGCGTCGCGTCTCGCTGGGAAGTCTCTGCCGCCGTCTTCCTGTCACCTACTTTACCGGTCTTTAATGCAGCGCGAGCATCCTGTTTGGAGATAACCTTGTTCATCATCCTGGTACGCTCGGATATCCCGGGCGCGGGCTGGACTGCTTGCTCAGGGGGCGGCATAAACAGCGTCTGCGGATCGGAGCTTACGTATTGAACACCCGTCCCTTCGCGGCTTTGCAACGTGGGGGCCAGGCTTTGGTCGGCAGTCGGATGCGATTCTTCAGGTGAGGTGCCCATCGCGTTTCGAGTCGCGTACGTTTGCAAGATACTGGAGTGGTTCTGTTCTGTTCTGTAGGGCGGAACGAAGCCCGGGCAAGACGAGGCTAGACGGTCTCTAACGGGCAAGCGTACAGTGGTTCTTTGTGCCACCATTTACTCCGTTGTGTTGTTTGTGATGGTGTGATGACTACTACTTGTTCGTTTTTCGGTTTTTTGTTTCACGTAAATTGTTTTTCCTTCTGGCAACGGTTCTTGGTTCTCGTTATTGGGTTCGCTTTCTGGTAATGGTTTTCGGTTTACGTAAATTGGTTCACTTTCTGATAACGGTTTTCGGTTCACGTAAAAGTTTGAGGTCCTACTCCAAGTCCGAGGGCGTGGTCAGGGCGCGCAGCTTTTCATGTTTCAATGCTGTCTCCTCCGTGCCGTACCTTCTCGGGTGAGCATCGGACCTCAGTTTTGTTTGCGTTGTTTACGGGTTCAGGTTCTCTTCTTCTCTCGTTCGCCATTTGTTTTCGCTTCGCTTTGCCTTCGTTTCGTCGCTCTTCGAGGTTGCTTCGACGTCGGGGGTCGGCCGTCACGCAGTCACGGTCATGACTGTTCCTCGGACGCGCTCTCGTGGGCCGGGGGGGTTGTCCCTCCGACGGACGAGGCGGGGCCCGGTATGCGGTGGTTGAGTCGGGGCCGAGTCCGATTACGGGCGTGATAAACCGCTGGCCTCGAGTTCGCGTGTTTGTGTCGCGGTTCTCATGGCGGGCGGGCGGGATTCGGTGGGCTACTCGTCGGGTGTGGTCGGCACGAGTATCCGGTACTCCTCCAGCAGTCCGGTCCCTTGCAGGTACTCGAGTGCCGTCTCCGGGTGCTCGAACAGCAATCTCCACAGCTGTTCGTGTCTCGGTATCCACACCGGTTGGCCACCCTCCCGCCGTAACGGGGAGGCCACTTCCCACATCAGGTCACGCTTCCCTTGCGTCCCCTCATGGCCGCAGTCCAAGAAAAGGTGCGAGACCGGGCATTCGGCTACCTCTCCGCAATGCGGGCAGGGACGATTCGAGCTCCGTTCGGTCTTCGCTAACGCGTCGTAGTCCTCCCGGCACCAATTGCGAAGGAGGCGGTGCTGGCCCGTGCGGATCTGCCTGATCTCACGCTCGGCCCGTCGCGTGAGGTGATCAATTTTCGGGAGTTTCCTCCCGTTGACGATCTGCGCGTGTGCGAGTTTCCCGTCGTAGTGGGGCGCGGCCGATTTTTTGTTTTGTTTCTACGCTTTTTCCTTCTAGTGCGGATTCGATTCGTTTTTTGCGAGAATCGCGGGTTTTGGGTTTGGGGATTGAAGTCCCCGGGTCTTTCTTCATCGGAGCTGAACGCGAGCACAAATTCGCCGAAAAAGGTCTGCACGGGCCAGCAAAGAAATGTCATTGAAAACCTGGGTTCCCCGCCCGGTAACTTCGATTTGTCGGATTTGTCTCCCGTTATGGGCCAGGGTTGGTTACTGGGGGGGGCTAATTACTATTGAACCGTATAATACAATTGAACCGTGTAATACAATTGAACTTTTTTTTCGGGGAATCGGCGCATCCCAACCGTATAATACAATTGAATTGTAATGTTACTGTACGGCTGACACTTTCGCACTGCCGTTGAGTGTGAACCAGTCAGTGAGGCGGTTTCAGGGCCGTTTTCGTTTCGGCTTTTTTTTGGAAAAGTCATGTTGGACCTCCAAAGCGGAGAAGAAATCTTAAAACGAGGTTTTGGTGTGCATTCCGAACCCGGGTCTTCCAAAGGTTTTGAGCATGATCATGATGATGTCGCTGATGCCGGTGCTCGTGCCAAAGTCTTGGAGCTGGCTGTGTGCGGGGATCATGAAGCACAAACATGGCAATGGGCCGGCAATCGCAGTGTGGCGGTGGCTCCGGAGCTGCTGAGCCAGCTCCGGAGTTGAGCTTCGGAGCCAGCCGGAGACACTGCCAATCGTGACCGTGGCCCGGCATGGGGGCGATGGCCCATCGGATGGGACATCTTGTTATGCCCAGATTTATCGGTGGTGCCCGTCTGCCGCCAGGCAGTGTGGCTCCTGGGGCCTGGCGCGTTTGGCGTGGCGTGGCGCGCGCCAAGCGCGCCAAGCCTGGCGCGTTTGGCGCGGCGCGGCGCGTTTGGCGCACAGTGGAATCTGGTTTGGGCAAAAGTTGTGGTGATATTTTCCCGCTGGTCCACGCAACGGATCTTTTTCAACGACGTTTTGCTCGCCCTCAGCTCCGATGAAGAGAACGGTTCAAAATAGACTCGGGGACCCATAAGTATGTGTGTGGTTCGTGACTCCTCATAAGATGCAGAGCACCGGGCGGCAGGTTTACCACGGGAAGGACAGGAATCGTCCCCAGGTTGATTACAATTTCCCGCTGGTCCACGTAGCAACTTTTTCCCGACGACTTTTTGCTCGCTTTTTTCTCGGATGAAGAAAACGGTGCCAAATAGACCCGGAACCGTAAGTGGATCCCTGTGGTTCGTCGGCCTTGCATTGCCGCAGGGTACCATGGATTACCATTGCGAACACGTCCAAAACGGTCCAAAAAGGCTGCTTGCAGGGATCGATCCCCTGCAAAAAGCTTGTTTTTCAGTGGCTCTGGAAGAACAGGGGGTGTGGGAAGGCACCAGCACAGGTGGACACCCCCTGAGAACAGGTTTTCTGGAAGATTTCGTCATCGATCTTCTCATCGACCAAAAAGTTGTCGGAACGCACGCCGGGATCGCCGAGAAAATGGACAAATGATGAACCCAAAATGAAAAAGTTGTCAATTCCTGGTGAAAACACTAAGGGCGCGCCAATCGCGCCAAACGCGCCAGAAAACAGGTTTTCTGGCGCGGCCTGGCGCGGCTGGCGCAGGAGCCACACTGCGCCAGCGCTCTCTGTCAAAAAGAGAAAGCAGTAAGTTCGTCGGACTGCGGTCGCCATGCTGTTGGAAACTCTGATACTGAGCAACTGCCCCAGAAAAAGTGAACCTTAGGCCCAAGTTAGGGCACTCTCTTGCCAAGAGTCTTAGCAGGAGCCTCGCCAGGTGTTGGTGGAAACACCCACGGCCTGCGGAAGGTATTTCCGACCCGGTGCACGAGAAATCAGGGCTCGGAGTCCGAACTGCGGGCTCGAACCTTTCGCTTGTTGCGTGAAGGGTTTCCCTTCAGTTTTTGCTCGGAGTTGCGTTGTACTGTCATTTAGTCCCGACAACATCGTGTTTCTAACAGGCAAGCTGCACTTCAATTGTAATACACTAGTGTTTTTGGGGGGGGGGGTCTGAGACCCCCCAATTCCACGCCGTGTATCGTTATATTACAATTGAACTCAATTGTAATTGGCCCCCCCCAGTAATCAACCGTGGGTTTCCGTGCCCCCGTACAGAGGGAGCAGATTTCGAGCAGCATTTCATACTTCGCAGTCGGTCAGACTCAGAACGACTCGGACCGGTGTTTTCGTACTTCTTTCCGAGTCAGAAAAAAGTCAGACGGCCGTCTGACTCGGACCCCCGCCCCTCTCGCCGCTCGCCGTCCAGGCCGGCTTTGTCGCGGCAACTTGGCCCGCAAGGGGTGCGTCGAACAGGCTGGACTCGCAGCCGGCGCCCAGGCTGACCCCGCCACCGCAAGAGGCCGACGAGGCCCACCACGCAGCTGCCGGCCAGGCCGCTGCCAGGCTCCGCGAGCGGCAGGCCGTCACTGGATCCGGAAGTAGCAGCGGCGTTTCAGCCACAGGGCTATGCTATTTGTGCCAAAAATCCGAAAATGTTTTTCTCTTCATCTCGCACGAACCAACAAACTGGTCACTGGTTCGGTTCCTCGCTGCGTTCGAGCGTTTGTGAGCTCAGTAGTACCGGTACTGCTGCAGTGGTGGTGTATCGGCAGACTTCCACAGATTTCCTGGCGGGTCACGCGAACTTCCAGAAGGATCGTTCAGATACAAAAAATGAAATCGCCCGCGTTTCTTTCGCCCGTGGTCCGAATAGTGTTTTTTTGGGGGCCCGGAAATCGGCCGAAAAACGTCTAAAGAGCCATCTGGGGGTCAGACTTTTGGCTATATCGAGTTCCAAAAAGGTGCCGATACACGCCGAGGATAGCTCTTTCCATCCCAAAAAAAATTTCCGAATTTTGCTCAAAATTTGGCCTAAACATGGCGGATCGCACGACGCAAAATCTATGACACGTTTTCGTGGAATGAGTGGTATACATACCACCCACCGTCGAAATCCTCCCACACAAACCTCGACATGGAGCCCTTTCCGATGGACGACACCGTCGTCATCGCCGGTGACCTAAACGCCCACCACCCGGACTGGTCCCACGGGGCTATTAACGCATGCGGACGGAACCTGAAGGACTGGCTCGTCGAGGTGTCGGCAGTGGTTAGCAACAACCCCGCAGTCCACACCGTGCCGCCGAGGCCGGGTATCAGAAACTCATCCCCGGATGTAGCCATCTCCTCCCGCATCCCCGGCTTCATACGCAACTGGAGGAGACTGGACCACTACCCTGTCGCCTTCGAGGTTCCGAGGGGGTACAGGCAGCCTCGGCCCCCCAGGCTTACATGGTTCTCCTGGAAACGGGCAGACTGGGAAGAGATGATGCTTCGGTTGGATGAGGAGAGCGCGACCCTCTTCTATTCATGGTACCTCCTGTATTCGACCCCCCCCAGTAAGTAGGCTGCAAGCTATTACCTGTATTCAACCCCTTGGATTTGTTACTCCACTGGTCTAATTAACCGAAAACAGGTACGCTTTCGAACGATCAGGTTGAGCTTCTCGTGCAGGTGATCTCCAAGCCGGAGGCTTTCAAGATCCCGCTTTGGTTCCTGAACAGGAACAAGGACCCGAAGGACGGCCAGAACAGCCAGATGCTCTCCAACGGTGTTGACAACAAGCTCCGTGAGGATCTTGAAAGGTTGAAGAAGATGAGAAACCACAGAGGTCTCAGGCACGCCTTGGGTCTCCGTGTCCGTGGTCAGCACACCAAGACCACCGGCCGCCGTGGCCGCACCGTCGGTGTGTCCAAGAAGAAGTAAGACTCTTCGCGTGCACAAAGCTGTTTTCGTCGATGGCCCCGCTTTCGCTTTCTTCTTCTTCACTGGAGCAACCAGCGGCGCCTTTTGCTTCGCATCCTCCGCGGTGTGCCGAGGCTACTCGCCATATTCCATCACGTTGTGCATTGCTCGTGTCAAAGTTGTCAGCGGGTGTGCGCACTGTTGGCAGAGCTGGCGTTTCGTACTGCCACGTTGGACACGTGCGGTATGTCACTGTGCTGCTGTTCGCGTGTGCCGTACGCACGTGCACGAGACGTGCACCTCATGGGGAGTGTGGCAGCAAATCGTCGGAGCAGCTTCCACTCCATTCTGGGTTTCTTGCGCCCCTTGGCGCTGCGCGCGCCACTTTTTTTTCCCCCTCGCAAAATCACGTCCATCAAACATCCGTTCCGTGCATCCCAGTTTTCCGCTAACCGACTCGAGCTCTTGGCGCGTTCTAGCCCTCTTCACGCATGTGTCTTCTCTTCCCTCCTGATCCCATAGCGCCGACCGATCGGCTCGGCAGAGCCGTCATCGAGGGGTCGCTGACAAGCAACGAGGCCGGCGTTGCAAGATGACCAATGCAGTCGTGCCAAACAGCAGCGACACCCCTTAATGCGAGCACGAGTGTACCGGGGGAAGCCTGCTACACGGGAGCCAGCAGGTGCTCGACGGTACTGGAATTACGTGCCTACGAGTCAAATTTTCTCAAACTTTTACACTCGGCACTACCTAATTACGTCTGGAGCCAACCCCAGCAACAACGTTGCAAGACGACAGTCACGATTTCCTCAAGGACACGCGCTGACTGCTCCATGTTTCACGGAAACGACGCAGAAAAGGCGAGATCGACGAGGAGGGCTAAGAGTGACGGCTCGCACACATGCAGACATAGTTTTCCCCCGCTCAATCGCATCAGCACCGCCTATACTAGTCGCCGCAGCTGCGCCACGAGTCCGATCGACTAAGCCGCTACAGCATTCTAGATAGCAGAAGATGCTTTCACAGTCGGCTGAGACCACTGTAGTTGTAACTTTGTGGCGTATCCGGGGCAAGGCTCAATACTACGGCGAGCTGAGTAGCGATTCTCTCCCTACTCGGAACATGTGGTCCCTCTTCCCCTGGCAGTAGATTACGTAAAGGAAAAAAGATGACGACCCTCGTGGTGCAGCAGGATGGTGAATTCCAGCACATGTTGCGTGTGCTGAACACGAACGTCGACGGTAGGCAGAAGGTGCCGTACGCGCTCCGCACGGTCAAGGGTGTCGGTCGCCGTTTGGCTTTCATGGCTTGCACCAGGGCCGGAGTCAGCCCCCACCGCAGAGCTGGTATGTGCCATCTTTTGCACGCAATGGGCTTGAGCCATGCCTCCTCAGCTTCAACCACGCGAGTGCGTAAGCCCCTCCGGAGAAGACCCCGTCCCGCTCCCAGATTAGCCCCCCGGATCTGTGGTCGCGTCGACCTCCTTTCGCAGCATAGACACAAAGATAGCCCAAAGCATCTGCAGAATAACACGAAAAGCCTCTAGGCAAAAACCCGTTTTCACATTTCTACGCCTGGGCTTCTGCTCAGAGCAGGCGGGGATAACCTGAACCAAAACATATTCCAGCCGAGGAATCCTGATCTTATTTCAAAGCACCGTTAACACTGTGTGACGCAGAACGTAAGGCTGGTCACGTGTTGCCCCCCTCTGTTGCTCCCTCGCTTCGTTGCTACTTGACAGTCTTGTACAAATCTGAAACAGGTACGCTCTCGAACGATCAGGTTGAGCTTCTCGTGCAGGTGATCTCCAAGCCGGAGGCGTTCAAGATCCCGCTTTGGTTCCTGAACAGGAACAAGGACCCGAAGGACGGTCAGAACAGCCAGATGCTCTCCAACGGTGTCGACAACAAGCTCCGTGAGGATCTTGAGAGGTTGAAGAAGATGAGAAACCACAGAGGTCTCAGGCACGCCTTGGGTCTCCGTGTCCGTGGTCAGCACACCAAGACCACTGGCCGCCGTGGCCGCACCGTCGGTGTGTCCAAGAAGAAGTAAGCAGCCTGTCCTGCACACGCCGTCTTATGCTTTTCTTTTTTCCGTGATCTGATCAACAGAAAATGAAGGGTCCCCATTTTACTTTGCCCTTCCGATTTGTACGCTACGGGCGAGTGTTGGGCGGCACGCAAAAGTCGGCTGTACCACTTGCTAATCGAGCATCGGACGCCGGCCTCAGTACGCCCGCTGGTCCATTCTTACTCGTATAGTCGGTTGGAGACACGGATTCGTATGTGAATTTGGAAGTTGGCGTTCAGCGAAGCTAGTCGTGGCCCGAGAAATCCGATGTGAGAGGCGTTCAGCCATAATCCATCCAGTAGTAGCACCACGGCACTGTCCGATCGAATAACCATAGATACCAGGGACTAGAAACTTACTGCTGTCGGAATGCGCTGGGGTGAATCCGATGGGGAGCGGACGCGGGAAGAAGCTACCCCTCCGGGGGGTTTTACACAACGCCGTCGCACTCACGGGGGACACACGGGTTGCAATGAGTACCGCTTCAGTATTTCCCACAGGGGATCGGCCTCTTGTTGTGTAGTGAGGTAGTACCACACTTTGCCAATCTGCCAGCCTTTCGCTCCGGAAGAGTCACTGTTGCCGCGCTTTCGTCGTGGTGCAGTTCGTTGTCATGTTGCAACTGTTGCTGAGGGAACCACCACGTAGCCTGCTGCTCATGCTGCCGTCATTCGAAAATGGAATCGGCCTCCAGCAGCACGTCGAGAAGAGGAACTGGTAAATCGTTGAACTGGTGAATCGTTGATTAACTGCCCAAACGAGGCTTCGCGAACTTGTGGAAACCCGAACCCGAAGAAAAAAAAACCACGAAGAAGCAGCTACCGTCTTCTCTCTCATCGTTGGACACGCAAAGCGCAGGTCTCGACCCGCGCGCGCCAACGACCTCGAAGGTCAGGCTCCCGCCCAACATGCCGGACATCTGAGCCGTGGTACTCCCACGTCGCGACTAAGCAGTAAATCAAACCAACACATCACGACAGCCACTAAGGCCCCGAGAGACGGGGAGGAGGGGACGAACCAGAAGCAACCCACAACCAAAACACAACCCCCCCGGGCAACAATGGGTGCAGCACCTTCGGCTCCGCCGAGGGTCGCTGCTGGGACGCGCAGCAGAGGAGCGAAGAAGCTGCGGCAGGCGCGCCTGGAACGGTTGGAGAGCTGCTGGCGGGCGCTGAAGAGCCCCGCGTACATAAGCGACAACTTCCACCAGCTGCAGCATCGGACGCTGTACCACTTGCGAAGCGAAGAGCGCAAACACCGGTGCGCGCCGCTGCCGGGGCCGGAAGTCGAAGCTAAGGAGTTCCAGAGGCTGTTCGTCGCTGCGGGGAAGCTGCAGGAGGCACGCACGGCGCGCGACTCCCGGCAGCTGGAGAAGGACTACTGGGTCTTCGACCCCCACAGCGACGTGAGCAGGCTAAAGACCTCCGCGAAGAAGCTATTCGGGCAACCGCAGGACCGGCAGATCTCGCAGTTCAAGCTCCCGCTCAAGTCGGCCGCCCTGCGGATGCCGTCGCGCGACGGGCTCGGCGACGCCGGCGAGGACGGCCGCCTGCTGCGCTTTTTCGGCGAGTCTCGATTCTTCCTCCCCTCCAAAGACCACTACGACGGCACCCCCGAGTCATGGGAGTACTACCTCAAGCGCGAGGCGCGGTTCTTCGAGTCGCTCCTCCCCGTCCTCCAGAAGGCGGGCTATCGGGTCATCACCAAGCGCGACGTGTCGTACGCGAAAATCCACTCGTTCGCGAAGCACAGGTACCCCCTACACTCTCGTTTGGCGGCGCCACCTCCCCCAGCGAGCTCTCGGTTCACTTCGTGTCTGATACGCTGCTGTGAAACGGTCCGTCCCCTCCTGATAGACCGTGTTTACCGGTGCAGCGTGATAGACAGCGGCAGGAAATCTGACGCAGTTCCAGGGGGTTAGGGGCGAACCGGCTTAGTGCTGCATGGAATGAGAGGCGGCTGCCTTGAGTCACTCGTTGGTTCCGGTTCTTCGAAAAAGAATATCGCACTTCCCGAACTAGAACGACACAACATTACTCCTGACGCGAAGTGCAACTTCGCGTGAGGCGTCCGCCCTGCCTTTGGAGACGACTCCATCCTCTTTTGCGGACATCCGCAACAACACACACGCACACACACAGGTTTAACTTTGGCTGGCAGTGGCTGAACAAGGGGATGATCGATCGAGTCGGACCGCAGTGTTTCATTGAGAAGTCGACGCTGTCGGATGAGGAGCGGCAGTTTCTCGAAGAAAGCGAGGTATGCACCCCCAGGTCCTCTCGCAGCCGTTCAACGATCAAATAGTACAACGACGCCCCCAGGTCTTCCTGGTAGTCGTTAGCGATCAAATAGTAAACCAACACCCGCAGGTCTTCCACGGCCGTGTGCTGATGTTCGCCCGCGGCGAGGGCACCGTGAGCGCGAAGGGGTTTTTCTACCTCGACAAAATCGAAGCGATCACGCACCGAATCACGGACATGCTGTACTACCACATCATCTGGAAGCACGTCCCAACGCGAATTCTCCGGTGGTCAGACCCGGACGTCACGCAGTGGGCACGCGTGTACGAAGGCAAGCTGAAAACGACTACGATCCCCGAAGTCAGCGACCGCGTCGACCTCGATGACCAGCTGCAATACTACGCCTTCACATCTTTCGCGAAGCTCCTCGGCCGCTGTGAGCTGCGAGAGCCCACTTTCAAGTCTGTAGTCGTGCTCTTCCGCCGGAATAGGCCGTCCGAAGAGGCGAACTCAACCATGTGGCGTGCCACCGGTCCCGAGTTTAATCGGATGAACATCGAGATTGCGCAGTACATCAACGTGCCGAAGACCGACATCCAACTGCTGCTGCCCGAAAAGACGATGCGGCAGAAGGGCGTCGACTACCTGAGCATCCTGTCGATGTCCGGGGTTCTCGGCTGGACAATTGCCAAGGCTGCGTTCCAAGCTCTTAGCTTCTCTCAGGTCCTTCTCCTCGGCGTCGCGTCGGGGTACCTCGCGCGTATCATTGCCCGCTGGCGCTTCAGCCAAATCAGGTCTGTGCGCTCTTTCCTTGCGTGACGACGTGCTGGGTGGGCCAGGGTGGCCCTCGTGACAGTACACTCATCAAACGATCCAACCGACGGAGAACACGGTAGTTGTTGCCTTGTTAAATGATCCACCCCTTTGTGCACATAACTTCGACGGGACTCCCTCATTACTTTGCTGCCGGTTTGCAACCCTTGGCTAGCGGCAACGCAAGCAAACCCTAAAGAAAAACGCCATAGGTACACACACACGGTGGACTCCTTGCGAGCACGCAATCACATGACGAACGGCATTGCCACCCTTCGGATGATTCTAACCAGCGCCGCAGCGCAGTCGTTGAAGCAAGCCATGCTCGTGTACTTGGTGCTTATGAAGGAGCGCAACGCAGGGCGAGACACAGCGTGGTGGGACAGCGCTGAGCTGTCGTATCGAATCGCCGCCGAACTCGAAACTCTCGGAAGCCAAGCCGACGGGCACTACATGCTCAACGTGGCTCCGGAGCAGTGGCAGGAGAAGGTCACGTCGGAGAACGGCCTCGCCGCCTATCAGCTTTGGTCGCACAACACATGTGGAACGCACCTTGGCCTCACCCCTCGAACGCCGGCAGAGGCGCTCACTCTCATCAACAGGCAGTGGCGAGAGGTAATGTAGCGGTCGAGAGAATTTGTACAACAACCCTTGTGCATGCGCTCGGTGGACTCCCACTGCACTGCGCGCGCAATCACACGACGAAAGAAGTGAATATTTATAAGGAAAAGAACGAAGAATTACCGGCACGCCAGCTGCTCGATTTCCTGCTAGCCTTCTGTGTGCGTTTTAAGCAACGCACGCAAACCGAAGGAGGTCAACGGCAACTTGCTGCCAATGCCGGAAGGCACACCCTATAACGGCGCTCCTGCCTGTGTGCATCTGGATCTCGTTCGCCAGCGGAACCAACCTGCCAACACACTACCAACCAGGAGCCGTACACCACACAAATGCATCGAGAAAGAGTTCTCAACGTCCGCGCAATACGTCAGCCATACCTATATGAGCTACCATGCGGAAGTCGGCACCTGTATTCGATCCGTCATGGCAAATCCAACAGGCTTCCCATCGTCGCGTTGTATCGATGTTTTGCTCGGAGAAATTGCCTGCTCTTGCAGGGCTACGAGGTCGTCTAGTCAACTTGTCGCGCTTGTCCGTCCCAAGCGAGTCGCTCCGACTTGTAATCAAGGGGGGTGCGCGGTGCAAGTCATGTGGAGAGAAGCTTCTTGTTGAACACCCGAATACAAACAAGGGTGGAAGATTGCCTGCGGCAGTGCTAAGTGCTAACGCAGAGTCAAGAAAATGCGCCCTTATTTTGTTCCGGGGGAAAAAGAGGTTCTCTGAAAGAGGCTACGCGAACTCTTCACTGCATAGCAGTCAGTGGGGGTGCAGTGAGGTTTCCACACGAAACCAGGACACCTTTTCACGTCGCGCCAGTGCGCACAAACAATATCCAGACCCCTTCTTCCGCAACTGCCTCCCTTCCGTCGAAGAATTGCCCAGCAATTCTTTCAGCTAGCCCCGTCTTCGCGTGTCTCTACTTGCCTGTTAAGGCATCCCACTCGTTAAGACTCTGACATCCTTTTAGGGTCGCTGAGAGACGACATGCGCACGCACTGAGCGAGATGAAGACAAACTAGACCGGATTTGGGGCGTCTGGTGTGAAGAACTGTTAGTGCCTCGCTTTGCCACCTCCGCCTCGCGCCCAATTTGACACATGATTGCCATGATCGTGCCCATTTCTTACCTATGATCGCCAGTCCACACCAACAACCGGATGCAGAACCAGCTCTTGCCCCTAGACGTTTGACCGTGACAAAGAACATGATACGAAACCGTCAGAAGAAACGCACACGCCAGGCACCCACACTACAAACAGTGAGAATATGATGCACCTTGCGGCCGTTGCGTTCGTCGCTGGTTCTTTGATGCAAACGAAGACCGGCGATCCGTGCACGACCAACTGCGGCGTAACCGTGCCGTCAGGATGGGGCGGGTTTAATGACGGCGACAAAAACTGCGAGAAGTGCAGGTGTGAAGACGGGGCTTTGGCCTGCAAGGCTGATTCTGCGGATTGCGACCCGCAGCCCTGCGAGTCTGACGTTTGCCTGGGGAAGACAGCATGCGGAGGCCTTAATCCTTCCACCTGCGGCGAGACTGAAGCGTGTATCGACTACCCGGCAGACGATTGCATTCCGCACCCCAAACTCGGCGTTTTCGGTCGCGCAAACTGCCCCGGTTGCTGCGTCGAGAATGGGTGCCTGTACTCAAAGTGCACCCTCGGATACGAGTGCAAGCTAGACAAATTCGGAAGGGCTGGCTGCGTTAGAAGCCTGCCCGTACTCTGCTGCATGGCCATGCCTGTGTGCCCGTTGACGCACACCCAGGCGAAGGACTGCACGAAGGAAGAGTTCGCGTCCGGGGCATGCGTCACGGCTACTCTCTGCTGCACGACCATCACCTGCAGAGTCAACTCCCAGTGAAAATGGCGCAGACTCTCCCGACGAACGAGCTGCCGCTGCTGAGATCGAGGGACCGAACACACGATCTGGGCACACACAACAGTAATAAACGCAAACGTAACGCAAACGCGGACAGCCCCCGGACACAGAAGACGGGAGGGTGCCTTGTGGCGGGTGTATAATAAGGGCATGCAAAAGGGCTGTTTTATGTTCTTTGCTTTTTCTACGAGCTACGTCTTTATGCATACTTCTGCACTCCTTCGAAGTCCATAGAGTTGTTGTCAGTTCTTGTTGTCAACAACCAAGAGCAAGTTTGTGTTTGTCTTCCTGTGGTAGTATCGAGAGAAGCACTGAAAAGGAATGTCTTTTGACAAACCCCCGTTTCACATTTCGTATCCCTTTGAGTATTTTCGAATCCCCGCGGGCCGCCGCTTGTTAAAGAAACAGGTTTGAGTAAACTCGACCCAACTTAGAGTCGCCCCGAGAAGAAGCACGGTGGCACCGAGAGGCTGGGTACATCTTTGGGTTGTTTCCTAAACGCTGCTGGCGGTCGTTTTTACCGTGGCAATCGTTTTCGTAACCGAAGAGTCGATCGCCACGTATTTCACCGTTGTCACACCCGAATAGATTTTCCCACGCTGATCCGTTGCCAACAGCTCCAGCTCCTGAGGCTGGTGTTCACCGTGCGAGCAGCAGAAACGGTAACACAAAAACGTCGCCAACCCCACTTCTTGCGAGGAGGCCCAAGGTCCTCCACGTGAGAGAGAATGACTGTACGACTAAGAGGGGGAAGCAAGAGAATAAGCACAACCCTCGGGATCGACGATTGCACACTAATTCCAAACCCAGAACCAACGACAACGACCTCTTCCCCCATTTTTCTGAATCTGCAGTTTGCTCTCGCCGATTTTTTGATTTGCGATTTAGGAAAGGAAATCAGGGTAAAGGGCTTCAGCTTCCTGGCGGCGCTGAGCAAAGTCTTGCGTATTGTGTTCGAATTTGCTTGTGTGCTCATAACGACACCAGCGGCATGACATTATGCAAAGAAGCACGGGGACTTGCTGTACTCGGAACCCTTGCGGCTTGGGGGGATTTGCTCTACTTACGCGGTAGTGCCTACAGAAAAACGTCCGTGTACCCTTTGCCCTGAGCAAATACTCGAGGAAGCCGCAATGTCAAAATGAAGAGACGCGCTCGTCCTACGTCCGTCTTCGCGCGGGACGCACCAGGAGAAGTCAGGACACTCTGGACACGCGCTGTCGCACTAGTTTTAAGATTGAGTCCTCCAGACCCCCGCGCTTCGACGGCTACGCTTCGGACTGCCTGAAGAGAATGCACCTCGGATGATCCGCGTGGCTCGCCAGCGACGTTGACTTTGATCCTTCGACAGTGGTAAGAAAACAGGTTGGGTTTACCCGGCTAGGAGAGCTGTTTCGCAGGTCGAACAATCTAGTAAGCTGTGCCCCAGTGGCAACGCGCGTCTTCGCTTTGTGTGAGCATTGAAGTTGCATGTTCACCCACTATTGCCAGCGGTGACGCCGAAAAAAACACACGTACCCGTGCACGACAGACAAAGTCCGTAGCCGTCAGGCGCCAAGGGACCTACACCGGCCGGTTAGCACCAAGCGCGCCCGCCAAACTTCTCTCCGGGTCATTTCCCATTATAGTACACACTTTCTTAGAGTTTATCAAGAGGTACATGTTTCCTTAGAGTTGTGGATTATAGTACACACACTTGAAACCCCCTGGAATCCTGGCGAATGGGGTCAGACTCAGTGTGCAAGTTGCTGCGCACTAGTGTAGCCTTTGGGTCCCAAACTTGGGTCAAACGCGGCGCACCGTACTGCACGCGAGGGAAACCCCCGATTTGATGCCTGTTCTTTCATTTGAGAACGGCATGGCAGCAAACCTCGCCATTTTGACCCTTGATTCGATGAGAGTCTGGATCTGCAAACCGAACCTGATTCTGCAGAAACCTGGACACAACTTGGACTCAAAACGTGGACCCGTAGTACTATCTTGATCAACTCTAAGAAAACCCGTACTACTTGCGTATTGACTCCTTCTCCCCCTCCCTCTCTCTCGCATCCACAGCCGCAATATGCTTCCATTTCGGTTTCGTTTCGCTCTTTCTCTCCTGCTGCTCAGATGCCTGTTGAGAAGTCGTGAGGACGGCGGATGCCGCTCATGCCGGCACATCTTTCGGCGTTCATGCGAGGCTGGGAACTCGCTTTTTCCCCTGTTCGGGCTACTTGGCAACCGCTGTCTGCTAGCCAAAAGTACAGTCACGCTGTTCCCGCATAGTTGCAAGCTCCGCCAAACCCGTGCAGACGACTTGTCGTTTGCTTGTAATTATTGCTCCGTTCTTCTTCCTGACTTGTTCTAGAACGACACATACTACTACGACCACGAGTCTTCGTTTTCAAGAGGGAGGGACCCATCTCGAACTTTTCCCTGCAGGATTGGCATAGTTTCAAGAAGAAACGGTCTAAAACAAAAGGAACGACGATGGACGCTGCCACCATGTCCACGAAGGAGCTGAAGGACGTCGTGAAGCGGGCCGGGCTGGAGGCGAAGCTCGTGGGGATCAGCGAGAAGTCTGACCTGGTCGCGCTCGCGAAGGAGGCGGTTGCGCTGGTCGAGAGCGGCCAGCGGGCGCCGCCGGAGCCGGCGCACGAGCACGCGCCGCGGGTGCGAAAGATCGCGCCCGGGGCGTCGGAGGTGCGGCTCGGCGACTGGGACTGCCGCGTGGTCGCACCGGCGGCCGGCGAGCCGAAGCGGGCGGTCGTCATCCTGCACGGGTTCGGCGCGACAAGCGGCGACTTCGCGCCGCTGGCCCGCAGCCTGCACGACCCGCTGCCGAAGGACATCCTGTGGGTCTTCCCGCAGGCGGCCGAGGACCCCACCCTCGGCGCGTCCGCGTGGTGGAAGATCAGCGTCCCAGAATGGATATCCGCGCAGGGCAACGAAAGCCGGGTCGCGAAGCTCATCCGCAAGCGGCACGACGGCCTCGACGCGTGCCGGGAGCAAGGGAAAAAGCTGCTCCGCGACATCGAGGAGCACACCGGCATCGCAGCCGGCGACGTGCACCTCGCCGGCTTCTCGCAGGGCGCGATGACGGCCATGGACCTCGCCCTCCACATCCCCGACGCGCCCGGCAGCGTCGCGATGTTCTCGGGGTCGCCCATCGTCGTCGACGAGTGGGCGGAGTGCCTCAAAAAGAAGCAGAACCTGAAGATCTTCGTGTCGCACGGGAAGAACGATCCTGTGGTCTGCGGCCCCCCCTCTCTCTCTCTCCTTCTCACCTTCATCTACCTGGCGCGCCTGACCCAGCGAGCTACGAGGGTCCAAAAATACAACCTGCCCCTTTTCTTTTTTAGAAACATTTTCTCCTTTCCTCCTTTACTTTGATCATAGGTGTAACGGCAAGTTTTGGCAGCTGCTGCTTAACAAAATTTGACGTGGGCGGCTTTGGATTTACATCTGAATGACACCTCAATACAAAAAAAGTTGTCGACAACTAACAAGTAAAAGAATAAAACAAAACTACGCACTTCTTTCCCTCCTCCCGCCACACCGGCACGTGTCTTTTCGCAGCCTCTGCTTTATTATCTTTACGCCCCGGACGAAGTCGCCGAGTTCTGGTGGCAGCTTGTGAGCAGATGGGCACGATGCTGATGCAAATATTATTTCCGAGCACGAGTTATCAAGCCTAAGCGTCCCGTGCACACAACATCTGATAATGATCATCATGAAACGTCTCCTACACATCCACAGCTTCCTTTCGTCGGATCACGTTGGGCAATCTCGTTGTTCAAAGACGCCGGAAACGCAGAGGTAACGTCTTACCCTTTCCGTACGACTAACCACCACTTCAAAAGGATTCTGACTTATTCGAATTGTAGTGTTGGTGGTGAGTGGTGCCCGCTCAGTTGAAGTGAGCCCTTGCCGACTTGCGAACCAAAAAAAGGGGGTCCCACGATACCCTTTACCGAGCACGGCTGTTCCCTTTCATCAGGTCTTGTCCACCAACAGGTAACGGACGTTCCGCACCCGGGGGGCCACGACCTGGGAGGCCCTGGCGTGATGACGGCCCTAGCGAAGTTCTGGGCGAACGCAATGAAATGATCCGTTTGATCGAAATGCAGAGATTTTGCAGCGATCATCCGCACCACGTAAAAGGTGGCTACGTCTTCGAACACATCCGCCGAGTCGTGTTTCCGGGGGTCCTGTATCATCCGCGCTATGGGTTTGACTGTGCTGCAATGCAAATCAATGTCAACCCAGAGATGTGCTGCTGGTGCTCGTACCCGGGGTTTTAAACTTGGCATTAATCGGGTAAATGATCGTTGAATCGCCGTTCTCACTCAACCCGGACCGCACTAGTGAACCGCTCGTCACACGAGGCAGCCTGCGCAGCCGATCTATCTGCGTTTCAAGGTATCCTGCACTTGGCTTCAGTAAGAACCAAGTATCGCGGTGGAACAATGCGGATGCACACGCCGGCAAACAAGTATCACGGTGGTCGGTTGAAAAGTTGTTATTTTCTCTCTGTCTTGCGACACTGGCTGCTGTCCATTTACCCATAACTACTGGTGGTAGGTGGTAAGGTACTTGCAAAGAAGATGAATTCCTCGACGAAGGGTACAGAGAGCCGGTCCAATTCCTGGCCATGGTGTTCTCGTCTCATTGTCGTCTCTCGCTCTCGGCCACCTTCACTTGCCTGGTCTCCGAACTCTCTCCTCCCTCTCGCTCAGCATGCCGATTGCTTCCTCGCGACGGATATGCCTGTGCCTTGCCTTCGTTATTGCCAGATAGTCAATCGGAGCGAAGCAATGGATGTTCTCTACGCCTGCCAATGAACTCAATTGGTGGACGATTGCCAGAATCGCAATCGGAGCGAAGCAGCAGATGCGTGCGAGAGTACCTCTGCCGTGAACTTTCTGCCGGTACATCGTGTAGCCTGCTAGGGGATGAGCTTCTATATCCACATTAGGACTGTCAGTCCAAATTTGGAAAAGCCGGCGGGGAAAAAGAAGAAACAAAATGACACTACACACCACCAAGCTAATGCCCTGG
This sequence comes from Diplonema papillatum, assembly GCA_030068145.1. NCBI lineage: Eukaryota > Euglenozoa > Diplonemea > Diplonemida > Diplonemidae > Diplonema > Diplonema papillatum. The sequence continues at coordinate 132,930 of JAPJBO010000530.1, forward strand.
TGTAGCATGAACTGAAAAAAAAAGCCGCCGCAGTTCACCGGTGTCACTATCGCATTTGTCTCTACGCCCCGCAGCGAGTCGCTACCCATGATGACATGTACCAAAATTAGGCTCTCCTCTAAAGGAGAGCTGTTGCGATCACCGGCAAGCTTCCCCATGGTCGCTGTTTATTAAGGCACGGTAGCAGCCGACAACCCACTAATTTTTTTGCGTTAACTCACAGAGAAAAAGAACACCCCAAAACCACACACCTGTTAAAATTTCTTTCCTTCCAAAAGAAGAACCCAAACCTCGCATTTCTTCCTCTCCCTGCGCCGGCAGGCGCACGATGAGTTTAACACTCGTCTGACATTGAAAAAGCAAGCGTCCCCCCCCGGCACAAAAGTGTCAGCGAGCACGCCAATAAAAATAAAAGCGGGAATTCGACACACAAAGGCGAACCCTGCAATAAGCAAAAAAAAAACCAAACCCATCCGTTCGTGCCCAACAGACGTCCCGAGTGCGTGAGCTGAGCGTCTTTCCTGAAACAAAACAAAGTACTCTGAAGCAAATTGATCAGCTGATACTGCGATCAGCTTTTTTTCTTTTTGTTCTTCCCCTTCCCTTCTCTGTGTGTGAAGTCACCTCACGTCCGCTTCTTGCTCTTGTGCCTGTTTCTGTCTGTTCTTATTTGTACGTGCTTGCAAGGCGGAACCGGGGGGAGAGTCCGCTATCTTTCCATCACACAGGCCACACCGGCCTCGTGCTTGTTTCAACAAAACTATTTCTACTTCGATTTTGGAGTAGGTTCGCCGGCTCCGTGCTCCTTTATTTGTCCCCACCTGAGCACACGCCGCGGTTTTCTGCTTGCCGAGTCCGCGGCTCCCGGCGGCAGCTGCCGGCATGGCCCGACTCGGGGCGATCGACGGCGGGAGGGAGGTGTCGAAGGAGATGAACACGCTGGCCGCGTACGCGACCGAGGACGACATCACGCTGGGCGGCGTCCAGACGCACCCTTCGATGGCGGAGAGGCGCCGGCGGCGGTCTTCTGTCGCGGAGCGCCTTGGATCGTGGGCGGGGACGTTCGTCCGGTTGGAGAACGCGACTGTGACCCCCTCCGGGTACTCGTTCTTCTTATTCGCGCCGGACAACCGCTTCCGCACCTTCCTCGTCCGCGTGTGCAACTCGACGGTGTTCCAAGGGTTCATCATCATGGTCGTGATTTCCAACGCTGCCAGCATGGCGGTCACGAACCCCGCCTACAGCATCGGGGAGAAAGAGAGCGACACGTGGCAGGCATGCCTGTACTATTTCGACATGAGCTGCCTCGCCCTGTACGTCGTCGAAATTGCGATGAAGATGATCGCAATGGGTGCTTTCGTCGGGGAAAACAGCTTCTGGCGGGACAAGTGGAACAAGCTGGACCTCGTCGTTGTCATCCTCGGATGGTTCGGTTGGATCGGCTCGCGGCTGGGGTACGAAGGCCCCACCCGCGGCGCCAACGCCTTGCGTGTATTCCGAGCGATCAAGCCTTTCCGAGTTGTCAAAGCTCTCCCCGGCGTGCGAGCCATCCTCGACGCCCTGAGTCTCTCCATCCCTTTGCTGGCCAGCACCACGTGTCTATTCTTCTTCTTCTTCTTCACCTTCGCGATCGTCGCGCTTGAGTTTTACCAAGAATCGCTCAACCGGAGGTGCGTTGTCGTCGGCGGCGTTAATAATTCCACCGATCTCGCGAGCCTGTCGGATAGCGTCCTCCTCCCGTACTCGCCGGCCGATGACGAGACCATCCCGTACACGTGGTGCAACGTCGAAAAAGACTTCGGCAATAAATGCCCGCCGGAGCAACGGTGCGCCTATCGTCCGGCGCCGTACTACAACGCAGCGTCATTCGACGATGTCGGGTCGGCCGCGCTTATCATGTGGCAGGTTCTGACGCTCGACTCGTGGTCCTTCTACCTCTACGCCCTGGGCAGCGCGGAGCACTGGCTGTGGACGCTTTTCTTCTTCGTCGCCGCGATTGTGTTGATCTCCTTCGTGGTCATCAACCTGTTCCTTGCAGTGATCCACAGCGTGTTTTCGGAGGTCCGGCAGCAGCACCATCACTCAGCCTTCATCGACACGCCACCGGCAGAGGACGAGGCCCAAAAGAGAGAAGATATCATCGACGCCTTTGATGAACAGGCAACACAGGACGCCTGCCCGATCCCGCCTTTGCACAAGTTGCAAGGTCCGGTCACGCGCCTGCTGCACTCAAAGGCGTTCGTTGTTTTCATCAACGCGGCGATCATTTTGAACGTCATTGTGCAGACATACGAAACGTCTGGGCACAGGTCCGTCCAAGAATACGCGTCGGTGTCCAAAAAGATTGAGTACGCCTTCACCGCCATCTTCGGCGCGGAGATCCTGCTGCGGATGATCCGGTTCGGCACGATCTACTCCTTCTTCGCGAAGGACGCGTGGAACACCTTCGATCTGCTGATTGTCATCATTTCCATCCTCGCGCTGTCGACCGGCAGCACGTCCCTCGCCTTCTTCCGCGCGCTCCGCCTGCTCCGCGTCTTGCTGCTGCTGAGGCAGTTCGAAGGGCTGCAACGGCTCCTCCAAGCCGCGGTCGCAGGCGTGCTGCCGACGGTGAACGTGCTCCTGTTCGCGCTGTTCACGCTCTTCGTGTTCTCCTGCATGGGCATGGCGCTTTTTGGCGGGTTCTACGACCGACACAACGACCCCGAGTTTGCGGTGCAGGCGGATTCCAACGTGGAGAGCTGGATATCAACGGTGGAGCGGTTGAATTTCGACAGCTTCCAAAACGCGTTCATTCTCCTGTTCCAGGTGATGACCGGTGACAGCTGGTCGGTCTGGATGTGGTACTCCATGAACATCGACGTTCGCGTCCCGTGGCTGCAGGCGGTGGTGTTCTTCATCCTGTACTACTTTTGCGCCGGCCTGATTCTGCTGTCGCTGTTCACGGTTGTCATCCTCGAGAACTTCGAGCTCACGAAAGAGGAGAAGACAATGGCTGCGCAACGACTCCGGAAGAACATCGACCAGACGTCCGAGACGATCATCGCGTTCAGGAAGGGCATGGGTCTGTCCGTGTCGCAGTACTGGGGCAAGCGCAAGGGGAACGATGCCGCTGGGGCGGCCCCCGCGCGCCCCCAGCTTTCCGAAGTCGTGAAAAAGATCCGCAACCGCGTCGGGTCCGTGCGCGCCCTGCTGTCGCACGTGACCATGAGGAAGAGCCGGCCGCCGACTAACCTGCTGCCCCTCGTCATGTTCAGCAACCGCCTCTGCAACAGCACGGCTCCGTCGATCAACGACGATGACTTGGACGAGTTGACCGTCGCTGCGGTGAACCCGCACATGTTCGAATGGGTCTGCAAGGCTTACAGCCTCGCTGCGGAGGCGATGAACAAGCGCTGGGGGCGGTTCATGGCGATTGTGAACAAGAGCATCATCAGCTGCTGCAGGGAAGAGCGGTACAACGAGATGATGCGCTGCTTGGAGAACGAGCTGTCCGACGCTCTGGGCGTCGGGATTTCGAAGGTCGCCTCCGTGATCGAGGGGCGGTTGTTCGAAGACCCCGAGAACCCGCTGGCGGGCGGGCCTTCGACGCTGGTTGTGACCGGACTCTTCACCGACGTGAAGGGCCGCACATTCGCACCCAGTGTGTCGGACCCGAGAACGCTAGAGTGCTTCGAGGTCTGCCTCGCCGAGAACTACGAGCGCAACCGGTTGGTCCTCAGGGACGACTCCGCCCGGCGGGAGATGTGGTACGCGTTGAAAAAGACGTGGTCCCCCAATGACGTCGCGGCCTGCAAGATCCAGGCCGCGATGCTGACGTTCCTCACGCTCAAAAACCACCTCGCGCCCCTCACATTCCAAAGGCAAGAGCGGTTCGACCGCGAGCTGATCGTCGACGACCAGCATCAAGCGTGGCACGCACTGGTGGCCTGCGGGCAGCCTGACGGCATCGTGCGGCTACCTCCCTTGCGGTGTTTGGAGCGGCGGTGCATGTCCGTCGCCCTTCGGCAAGCGGACGATTCGATTCAGCAGCAGCGCGCCGCGCGGCAGCGGTTCTACAGCGCGATGATCGTTTACAAGACGAAATACACCATCGCGGGCCCGGCAGCGGACATCCGGTTCGACGTCGAAGCCGTGGCGAAAACGTACGACATCGACAGCCTGCTGCCCCCCGACATGACATTCCGCAATGCATTGAGGCAGATCTTAAACGGCAACTTCGTGCTTGCGTGCCACAGCTTCAAGTCCATGGCGAAAGGCCGCACGCTGCAGAAGTCCTTCAGGAAGACCCGCCGGCTCGCGAAGAACATGCTGCACATCACGTCGCTGACGTTCCAAGACATCTACCTCCGGCAGGCCTTCCAGCTAGCCGTCGAGACGAATCCGTTTCTCCTCGACCGCGAACCAACAGGCGAAAGAAGTTCTTCGTGCGCGGGGCTCGAGTCGCTGACTAGCAGCACACAGGCGAACACGTACGTTCACGAGCCCCCGTTATTGCTGTCCCCTATTGACACGGAGTTGCACGACGAAGGTCTGGAAGAAGAAGCGGACGACGAAGCTGGCGGCCGGTCGTGGAAAGTGCCGTCGATAGCCGAGATGTGCGGCGGGTACTGCGGGTACTGCACCGCGTACCGGGCGAGGTACCCGGGCGCGCTGCCGAAGGAGGGGTTCGACTTGCTGATCCGCGACGTGTCGGCGGCGCGGGTGGCGCCCCTCCTGCGGGAGGCCGCGATGCGCGCGGCCAGTCCGGCGATGGGCCACCACGACCGGGGGCCCTCGCGGGTCGACTACGCGTCGAAGCTCGCCCTGCGGCCGAGGCGCGACCGGTCGCCGCCGGCTCCGCGCCGGGCTTTTTCCTCCGCGTCGCCCCGGCCTGGCCCTCTCTTCTCTTCCCTCATATCGACGTCCCTCGAGAAGAGAGACGCGGTCCGCCCGGTGTCACCGGTGGCGTCGTCGAGCGGGGGTCCTGACACTTTTCTGACGTCCTTCGTAACGTCGCTGCGATCGCCGCGCAAAATCGGCGATGCGGACGTTCGGGCGCTAAGCAGCGACTTCCTGGCGCCGGGAGGGCTTGTTGTGAAGAATTTGAGCCCCGACAGCGGGAGACGCGGGAGCTGGGACCGGGCGTCGACGGGTGGGTCCATTCCGAACATAAACGGGAGCTCTGTCTCTCCGGCGGCCTCGAAGGGATTGGTTACCTTCAAGACTCACAACAATGCCGACATCTTTGGAGCGCAATTAAAGTCCCCTGCTGCGTCTCCCAGGATGTCGCCGCAGACGATCCCCGGTGTCGTAGACCAGGCGGGCGGCAAGCGTCCCATTGAATCACGACGCAGGTCGCTTAACCACATGCGAGGCGGGACAGTTGACACGCTACTCAGCCACATCAGTGGCGGCTCATTCCACCACAAGCCTTTGCACCCCGATCCGAAGCTCAGCAACTCTTCCGGTCTCCTCCCTCCTGTTGACACCGTCAAAGCGATTTCTGAGGGTAGCACAGATGACGATATGACGCCTCCGAAACGAACGCTGAAGTCCCCATTCGTCTTCCCGACGACCACCGTCAGTCGGACCGCATCTCTCGCCGTCCTCCGCCCCTCAGCAGACATCGAACCAGACGACGAAGACAACGAAAGTGAGCCGCGTGACCCGAAAAGCTTCGGTCTATTCCGCAGCAATCACCCTTTTCGTCTTCAGGTGCGATCCCCCCCTTTGGAAGGTCTGCGTTCAAGAGCGAACAGAACCAGGTGCAGACCACCGCGGACGCAAGCCCAGGGTAACGGGGAAACCCAGATACAGACAGCAAGTCCACTCATTGTGAGGCAGAAACGCAAACTGGAACACACTACGCAACCTCAGCGCCTGTGCCCAATTGCAGAAAAAAAAATATCCGCGGTTGATTGTCAATAAAAGTCCACGAGGGAACACAGAAACACAAAAACTCTCACAGTGCACGATCATCGCCACGTCCTTCGCCTTCCAGTTATTTGTGCTGGTTTTGGTGATCACGTCGTCTCTCACGGTTGTGTTCTTGCCTATATCAAACGCGTGGGACCGATATCCAGATCAGCCGAGTTGGGTGCTTCGTATGCCTTTTTCTTGTATGAGTGAATGCCTCGTCGTGCTTTGAAGTGTTTTGATGTCCGGGAGTGCTTGATACACGGGGGCAAAGCCCGATTTCTGAACCCAAGAATCACAGCGGGGCGTACGTTGGGGCCAAATCTGACTGCGCGCAAACCTTTTTAAACCTAACACAGCGTCCGAAATAGTTTTCATCGCTCTCTTCACTGCTGAGGCCATCGTGAAGAGCACGTCAAAAACGTTTTATGCTGCAGGCGACGCGTCGTACATAGCTTCATATTGGAACCGGTTGGACTGCTTGGTGCTATTTTGTCAGGTGGTGGCGCTCTTCTTCCCGACCGTGAAGTTCCTGCGGCTGACGCGTGCGCTCCGCCCATTGCGACTTGTCAGCCAAATCGGAGGCTTGCAAGTGGTTCTCAACGCGCTCGTGGCGTCCATCGGGACGCTCATCAACGTCTCGATCGCGGGGTCGTTCTTCATCTTTCTGTTCGCTTTGCTGGGATACCACCTTTTTCACGGTCGCTTCAACAGGTGCACAAATCCGGCGTGGTCAGGATGGGAGCACAAGTCTGACTGCGTTGGTGAGACTGAGACTTCAGTAGACGGGATCGTCTACTTGGTGCCCGTCGCTTGGATTAAACCAGTGTCGACATTTGACACGATCCACGCGGCCATGGCTACGTGTCTTGAGATTTCCTCCCTGTCTGGGTGGTCCAACCATGCATACAATTCCATGGACATCACGGACCACGATCGCCAGCCAAAGTTAAACAACTCGCAGTGGGCAATACTGTACTACATCCTCGCCATCACAGTTTGCTGCTTCTTCCTTGTCAACCTGTTCATCGGCGTCATCATTACAAACATAAACACGTACCGAGGCATCGAGATCATGGATCAACGACAACAGGAATGGATGTTTCTCCAACGAACCGTATCCATTGTGCGGCCTCCGATTCCAAACCGAAGGCCAAGCGGAAAATTGCGCGAGTTGTGCTACGATATATCGAACAACAAGTTTTTCACGAGATTCATCTTCGTGGTCATAGCGCTGAACATCATAGTTCTCGCTGCGAAGCATCGGTCGGCTCCCTCTGAGTTTGTCGATGTATCTGAGGGCCTGAACTACGGTTTCCTTGCGATCTATACGGTCGAAATGGTCATTCTGATCGCAGCACATGGAATGAATTACTTTCGAGACCCGTGGAATCGTTTCGATTTCATAATTGTGTGGGGTTCCCTGTTATCCGTGTTGGTCCAGCTGACTTCGGGGGGAATGAATCTGGCCGTAATCTCGGTGGCACGGATTTTTAGAGTCGGAAGAGTCTTCCGCCTTGCGAAGCGGTTCAAGGGTGTGAGCACCATGTTTCAAACTCTCCTCGTATCGCTTCCGCAGATCTTGAACATTTCTCTCGTGCTTCTCATCCTCGTGTTCATCTACACCGTCGTTGGCATGAACTTCTTCAGCCACGTGCGTTTCCAGTACCATTTGAATCGCAGCGCCAATTTCCGCACCTTTTCCAGTGCGTTGTCCATAGTATTCCGCATGGTAACGCTGGATGATTGGAACAGAATCATGCGCGACTGCACCATCACCGAACCGGAGTGCACGTATTCGGATAATTTTGACGATTGTGGTAGCCGGTGGGCCTTTCTGTACTTTTTCTCCTTCTACATCATCGGCAGTTACATCTTCTTGAACCTCGTCATCGCAGTCATCCTCGATAACTTTACGCATACATTCAACGAAGGTTTGTGGTGCTTTTCTCAGGTCCATTCTGTTGTAATGTGCTCTACGTTAGTTACGACCGTGGCTTATGGTACCCTGACAACACAATTAATTCACTCACAGCAAAGCAAAGTATCACCGATGACGACGTGCAGGTGTTCACGTCTGTGTGGACAAAGTACGACACTTCCGGGGCCGGAAGCATTTCCTCGTATGCTTACTACTTACAACTGCGCTACCCCCTGTCTCACCCATTTTCGGCCGTCCAAGATAGGATCCAACAACGCGTGTTGCCAAACACTGACGTGTCCGTGATATTTGCGTCTACACATGTATTCCAGCGGACACACCTGCCACCGGGTGTACCTGGCGGCGAAGCATCTTCATAACAGTTTGTTCTCATACCACGATGAGGGGGCTGCGATGCGCCTCACGTGGTGCGCACCACTTAGGAGCAGAATTACGATACCTAGCCGTATTAACAATGCATTATTGGTACTAAGTACGTGCGCTCGGCTAAAAGCCGGCGCGGGGCGAGACTGGAGGCAGCTGTTAAAGTTCGGGAAACAGTAAAGTTCGGGCGAAGCTAAGTTCGGGCGAAGCAATGCAAAGTTCTGGCGAAGCGAAGTTCTGGTGAAGCTAAGCAAAGTTCGGGCGATGCTAAGTTCGGGCGAAGCAAAGCATAGTTCGGGTGCAGCTAAGTTCTGGTGAGGCTAATTCTGGTGAAAGCAAAGTTCGGGCGAAGCAAAGCATAGTTCGGGCGATGCTAAGTTCAGGCGAAGCAAAGTTCTGGTGAGGCAAATGGGCGATGCTACGTTCGTGACCCAAAACCGCGAGATTTTTTGAGAACTCTGCAAAAAATGCAAGTTTCGGGCACATTAGAACCGAAAACCAACAACCCCCAAAAATCATTTCGCCCCAAAAGTGTCCTCGGCCGGGTTCGAACCTGGGACCATAGGAAGTTTTCCCCCCTGGAAATTTAGGGGGGCTCCTGGTCTAGTGGTTAGGACGTCGGACTATTATCCCATTTATCCCATTCGACCGCGGTTCGATTCCTCCTCAACCACTATTTCAGGTGTTCAGGGATTGGCTCCTGAATGCAACTCCTAGCCCAGTCTCTGTAAAAAACGGCTGCACAGGTTGACCGTGTGGGTGCCAAAGTGGCCCAAATACGATCCAGGGAGAGGCGACTACCATAGAAAATGGGGTACCCTGAGACGTTTACCCAAAAAAAAAAAAAAAGGGGGTCTGCATCGCGGGTTTTTTTACCTGGTCGGACCTGCACTCAGATGCAGGCCAGCCCAGGTCGCAGTGAGGTGGCGTTCACTGTGTGCTGAAGAAGCATTTCTTTGGACTACCGCTCCGGAAGCAACCGGATACCGGCAGCCCCGCTGTACCAACATGGCTAGTACAGTGTCCCGCGTTCCAAAAAAAATGAAAGATCTTGTAAGAAAAAATTTGTAAAAAATAGTGACTGTGCGTTGTCCTTGTGAGTGGGGGTGTGTGGTCCTTTTTGAGGTGAATTGCGCCTGTCGTTGCCTCTCCCTCAGGTTGCAGCCTATGGAAACCAGCTGTGAGACAAAACTCGGCGCCAGTCTCGTCGGATTGCACCAGAAAAGAACTTCACGGGTTACAAAACACCCGCCCAACACGAGGCACGCGCCCAAGAACGTGCACGGCCACCGTAGCACCCGGAATCCTTTTTCGGTTCTGGTAGACTATAACCTAGTCCAGTTTCACATGTAGGTAAGGCAACAGACTGAACAAGCCGACAACGCTTCTCAGCTTGGGTTGATTCGACACACACGCTGCTCTCTCCACCCTGCTCGCGTTTCCGCGATTTCGAAACGGGCAAGTTTGTCTGCTACCTCCGATGCAGTGTCACTCCACTTCTTTGTGACTAAAGCACGTGTCAGAGCATCCTGCAGACACTGCTTCTTACCCCTTCGCATATCACCCATTCCACGAAAAAGTGTCACAGATTTTCCGTCTGAAAAGCAGCCCGTTTTGGGTCAAAATTTTGGAATTTTTGGGAAATTTTTTTTGGGATGGAAAGAGCTATCCCTGGCGATTATGGGCAAGCAATCAGCTCGCGTGGCGACCAAAATCTGGCGTGCAGATGGACAAAAGGTCGGTTTTGGGGCTGTTTTAAAAACCCGAAAAAACGATTTCCGGCGGGAATCGAACCACCGACCCACAAACCCCTGTGTGGGTGTGGTAACCTCTGGACCATGGGCTAAAAAAACGGCGGAAATTCTTTTGTTCACTACCGAGTGAGAATTTTTGGACTCATTTTGAGTTCTTCGCAAACCGGGCGAAATAAGCTCTGAGAGAGCAGAAATACCGTCCTGGGACACTGGAAACGAGTAAATGACGATCTCGCACTTTCCGATAAGAATTCAAACTGAGCAGGCGCTAAAAGCGAATTTTGGCCCACTGGGTCTAACCTTCGACGAGGAACTGACATTCGACCAGCATGTCAGCCGAGTGACGGCGGGCGCGGCCAAACACGCGTGCGTTCTCAGGCTTGTATCCGGTGCGGCATGGGGTCATCGTACGAAGACGCTCCGCTCGCTATACTACACCTACGTACTCCCGAAGATGACGTACGCCCTGTCGGTATACGGCGCCTTTGCCAGACCGGCGACCATGGCGAAGCTGGAGAGCCAGCACAAGGCCGGGCTTTGCGCCGTCACGGGATGCAGACGCTCGGCATCCGTGGAGGCCGTTTCGATTGAGTCGCGAGTCCAGCCAATCTCGGTCTATGCCGAACTTCGACTTGCAACACTGTGCGAGAAGCTGGCGACCTACCCGCAGTGGCGGGACACCCTGGTCCCCACAAACAAGCACGACACGATCGCCGTCAAATACGGACTCCTGAAGAGGCGCGCGCGGACGGAAGACGTCGACAGGCAGACCCGCAAGGCGAACCCGTTCGCGCCGTGGGAGCCACGGTGCCCCAAAGTGCACATCTCGGCAACACTGAGGAAGAAGTCGGAGGACGTGGAGGCGAACAGAAGGGTAGTGGAACGTGTGTTAGCCGCCCTGCCGACGCCGCTCTTGGTAACCTGGACCGATGGCTCTGTTGTTGAGGAAACCACAATGGAACCGGCGCTAACAGTCCTCAACGGCACAACGGAACCGACACCCACGGAGACGAAATGGGGAGGAGCCGGGTTTGCCATCGAATCCGGAGAGAATTGGTCGATACGGAGAAGCGCGCAAGACGATCTTCCCTGGTGGGCGACGAACAGCGGTCCGGCCGGCAAGTGGGCGACAAGCTACCGGGCGGAACAGGTGGCGATGCAGAGAGCCCTGCGCGTCCTCGTGGGCAGTCTGAGCAGGAGGAACGGCGAAACCCTGTGGATACTGACTGACTCGAGCTCGCTCCTCCAGGACCTCGACCATGGACCACATCGCCAAGTCGACCCAGCCAACATCGAGATCTGGCAGCTGCTGGGCAAGCTCGCCGATCGTGGGTACACCATCCACCTCCAGTTCGTCTACAGCCACTGTGGACTGGCCGGGAACGACGAAGCGGATACCCGGGCGAAGACCGGCGCCAGCTCGCCAGGAGAAAGGGGACCCCGTCCCCCGCTCACGCGATCGACGGCGGCGGCCAGGCACAAGAGCTATGTGCAGAAGAGGTGGTCGGCAGGCGTGCTGAAGGCCCACCCGGAGTTGGGCTCCCACTACGACGGGAAACTCGCACACGCGCAGATCGTCAACGGGAGGAAACTCCCGAAAATTGATCACCTCACGCGACGGGCCGAGCGTGAGATCAGGCAGATCCGCACGGGCCAGCACCGCCTCCTTCGCAATTGGTGCCGGGAGGACTACGACGCGTTAGCGAAGACCGAACGGAGCTCGAATCGTCCCTGCCCGCATTGCGGAGAGGTAGCCGAATGCCCGGTCTCGCACCTTTTCTTGGACTGCGGCCATGAGGGGACGCAAGGGAAGCGTGACCTGATGTGGGAAGTGGCCTCCCCGTTACGGCGGGAGGGTGGCCAACCGGTGTGGATACCGAGACACGAACAGCTGTGGAGATTGCTGTTCGAGCACCCGGAGACGGCACTCGAGTACCTGCAAGGGACCGGACTGCTGGAGGAGTACCGGATACTCGTGCCGACCACACCCGACGAGTAGCCCACCGAATCCCGCCCGCCCGCCATGAGAACCGCGACACAAACACGCGAACTCGAGGCCAGCGGTTTATCACGCCCGTAATCGGACTCGGCCCCGACTCAACCACCGCATACCGGGCCCCGCCTCGTCCGTCGGAGGGACAACCCCCCCGGCCCACGAGAGCGCGTCCGAGGAACAGTCATGACCGTGACTGCGTGACGGCCGACCCCCGACGTCGAAGCAACCTCGAAGAGCGACGAAACGAAGGCAAAGCGAAGCGAAAACAAATGGCGAACGAGAGAAGAAGAGAACCTGAACCCGTAAACAACGCAAACAAAACTGAGGTCCGATGCTCACCCGAGAAGGTACGGCACGGAGGAGACAGCATTGAAACATGAAAAGCTGCGCGCCCTGACCACGCCCTCGGACTTGGAGTAGGACCTCAAACTTTTACGTGAACCGAAAACCGTTATCAGAAAGTGAACCAATTTACGTAAACCGAAAACCATTACCAGAAAGCGAACCCAACAACGAGAACCAAGAACCGTTGCCAGAAGGAAAAACAATTTACGTGAAACAAAAAACCGAAAAACGAACAAGTAGTAGTCATCACTCCATCACAAACAACACAACGGAGTAAATGGTGGCACAAAGAACCACTGTACGCTTGCCCGTTAGAGACCGTCTAGCCTCGTCTTGCCCGGGCTTCGTTCCGCCCTACAGAACAGAACAGAACAGGCCTTTAGGTACTTTATTGGTATCCTCCCAAAAAAACTTACACAATAAAGACAACAAACCCCCACATGGCGATAACGACGTTAGCCTTAATCGGCTGGTGGCTGTGCACAACACCACCCGACGGCAGCGCGTTCATGTGGGAAGACCGCCGCGCCTTGCCTGACGTTGGCAGGCTCGACAGCTGCGCCGGCCTGTCGAAGTGTGCCGCCGGTGGGCACTGCCGCGAGCAGAACCCTTGGGCGGTAACGACGTTAGCCTTAACCGGCTGGTGGTTGTGCACAACACCTCCCGACGGCGGCGACTACGACGCCAGCCGGTGCGACGCGCCTCTCGGAACCTTCGGCGGCGTCAGCGAGGTCAGCATCTTCCGGCATGGACGTGGCGAAGAAGACGGAATCGTCGAGTTCCGCTGCGAGGGGCGCCCGCGGCTCGTCGACAACCCGCTCATCCACGTAGCTCACGTGCTCGTCCCTGTCGTTCACGTGCCCGAGGCCCGGGGCGTGCCCGATCTCATGAGCAACCCAACCTCGATTGCAGACAGCCCCGATAGCGCGAAGACGTTCTCCTTCTCCACCAGCTTCGCCGCCACGGTCTCCGACGTCCCTGTTGCAACGTGCTCGGTCGTCGTGCGAGTGGCAGCAGGCCCCGCCGTCGTGCCGACGACAGATGCGCCGCCGTCCGCCGTCCCTCAGACAGCAGCTCCCGCACCGTGCACATCTGGTGGTATCCAAGAGTTCGGGAACTGCTACCACACGCCGGCCTACGCGCCGGCCGGCTGTGCCGCCGGCGTGCACTGCCGCGAGCAGAACCCTTGGGCGGTAACGACGTTAGCCTTAACCGGCTGGTGGTTGTGCACAACACCTCCCGACGGTGGCGACTACGACGCCAGCCGGTGCGACGCGCCTCTCGGAACCTTCGGCGGCGTCAGCGAGGTCAACATCTTCCGAGGCGGAGAAGACGGAATCGTCGAGTTCCGCTGCGAGGGACGCCCGCGGCTCGACGACAACCCGCTCCCCCACGTAGCTCACGTGCTCGTCCCTGTCGTTCACGTGCCCGAGGCCCGGGGCGTGCCCGATCTCATGAACAATCCAACCTCGATTGCAGACAGCCCCGATAGCGCGAAGACGTTCTCCTTCTCCACCAGCTTCGCCGCCACGGTCTCCGACGTCCCGGTTGCAACGTGCTCGGTCGTCGTGCGAGTGGCAGCAGGCCCCGCCGTTGTGCCGACGACAGATGCGCCGTCGACCGCCGTCCCGCAGTACTCGCAGTGCTTACGTGCACGGGCGCTCGTCGTCTGTGACCCTGTTGTATGGCAAGCACACCCGCGCCCGCCTCTGTTCACCCTTTCCGACGGGCCGCCGCAACCGCCGAACCTGCCAACACCAGCTGACTCGGTGTCGAAGTTGAGCGTCCACGCCGAGCAGGCCTCCGTCATGGCACACCCGCCAGAAACCGCCCACCCCTCGCCTCCTGGTGCTAACGGCAGATACGAGCACGGACATCGCGGCTCGTTCCCCGCAGTCGGTTGCCGAGAAGACCGACCTCGCACTCGGCCATCCACGATCACAGCCGCCGACACTGTTTGGTCACCTCAAGACCAACACTGTTTGGTCAACGCCGTCGACACGCCCCACCTCCCTTGCCTTCCGCAGCCCCCTCGCTCCGTACTCCGGAGCCAGACCGCGAGACAGCGCAGGCTACAGAGGGCAGCGGACCGGCGTAGGGGCGCCCGTGCACTGGCGATCTTCTTGATGTGGCTCGACTCCCCGGATACTGCCAGCACGCCGACCGTAGTACAGGGTTCGCAACGGTCAGCGATTGCGCCGACGTTGGCCGCTCCCATTCCAACTCCAGCGTCGCGGCCGCCATCAGCTCCGCCTGCACCGCCGGGCCCCTCCTTGTCTCTGCTGCCTCCTACCTCCGTCTCCCAACCGGCGCCTGCCCTTGCTCCTGTTATAACTCTCATCCCCACACCAACGCCTCACGCGACAACGCCCGCGCCATGCGAGCAGCTTCCAGAAGGGCCCGACTGTGACGACAAGGGACTGGTGCCGCCGAGCCATACGCTCACTTTCTGGGTTCGGGACCCAACCGGGAAACACCGCCACCACACCGTCTGTAGCGCCGAGGTTGTAGGGGAGTTCTTCGCCCTGATGGCGTGGTTTGACCCCGAGGTGTGCTGGGTGGCGCTGGAGAACAGGCGAATTGACCTGTCTAGCTCCTTCGCGGCGAACGGGATCTCCCGTGACAACACGCTGACGGTAATGGTCAGGGTGCTCGGCGGGGGCGGCCGAGGCGGAGGACACAGCAGATTCCGGGGGTCCAAGGGGAGTAAGACGGCTGTGCCTTCAAGCACCTCTAGCAGCGAAACGCGCGCATTTCCGGGGGGCATGGAGGGTCGCACGGGCGAGAAAGGGGATACTAAGGGCCGCAAGGGGGAGAAGGGGGGCAAGGATAGTGGAAAGCGCGGGTTAATTTGGAGCGACGGGGAGGATGCTCGCGACGGGCTATACCCCGGTTGGGAGACTCCGGAGGCCCGCTTCCGGGTCACGATCCCGATCCAAGATGTCCCCTGGAGCGACGTGCAAGAACACAGGCACGCGACAGCCCGCTACCACCTGCACCAGAGCGTCGGCCGCCAGCACATCAACGGGATCTGGGACGTGACAGCGGAGCGGGAGCTGACGAAGAGCCGCACAATCACATTCGTACGTGCTGTTTTCGCAGTCCCAGAAGATCGGGCGGAGAGCGTCCTCAAGTCGAGCGGCTTTGACACCGCTTTCTTTGAACCCCTCGGACATGATGCCAAATATCGCATCATCTACATTGGAACCGGCACAATCCCCGGGGCCATGAGGGTCGCGTCGCACATCCCGGACCTTCACGTGGGTCTCTCTTACTGCCGAGGCGATCTTGGCATCCGTGTCAAGGTGGAGGATTTCAAACGCGCCAAGGCCCTACTCCCCCCCCAGCCCCCACCTGTCGGCTACTTCGAAGTCCAGGGGGTGCCCTGCCGCTCCAACGGAACCTCGCTCCAGAGCAACCTCCGCGACCTCGGCTGGGAAACCACCCCACTTTTCCGGACGAACAAAGGGGGACGTTTCCTCACTTGGATCGTCAAGGCCGAGACGCTTCCCGGGAGAGAAGTCCTCCGGACTGCCCAGGGCTTGACGCTCAAGTTCAAGCGAGTCCCCCGCTGCCCCCTTGAGCCGTTCCAGACTAGTGGGACCCCGCCTCTCTCCGACTCCTTCCGCGACCCTGCCCCCGCCGCCTCCGCCGGAAGCGAGACCCCCCAGCTCCCGTCTCTTGCCGTCCTCAGCAGACAGCACGGGTCCGCCATGGCCGAGAAGATCCTTGCGGGTCTACACCTTCTCGGCGACCGTTCGGGCTCGGGTCGTAAGGCACTAGCCGGGGGACTCACCATTACCGCTGTCGACCACCCCGAAGATGCGTCTGTCATGGACGTTGACGCCGACAGCACGGAGGAGGTCGTAAGCGAGCCAAGTGACGCTCTCCCTGAGGGCGACACCCCTCATCCTACGCGCCCGCCGAGGTCCGACGCTGAACAGCCGGAAGCCCTTGTTGCGGCCGTCAGTCACGTTGTGACCATTTCGGAGCAGCTGCGGTCCAGCTATCGGGAGGCGGTGGAGAGAACGCAGGAGGATCTCGTCTCTGGCTTCCGCTCCATTACAGAGGGGATGAATGCGAAGTTCGCCCACCTTACTGCGGACATTCGTGCACAGAGTGAGGCACTTGCCAACACCCGCTCAGAGCTTGCCGCTGGCCTTCACAGGCACGGGACCAACTTGGAAAGCTCCCACCAGCGGCTATCTGAGGCGGTGAGGCAACAGAGCGTCTCCCTGGAGGCCACGCAGGACCAACTGGCTACAGTCAGCACCCGCGTTCACGACAAGGACCGCCGTACCAAGATTGTAACGCGCAGGAGAGCTAGGGACACGACACCGGACCACGTGGACGTGCCCTGCCACCCCCATCAACCAGATGCCAGCGCCTCGCCTTCCGTCGGACGTGCCGAACCGCCCCGACAGCAGGGGGACGCGACGCCTGCGCCACCTGCCCCTCCGTCCCTCGCCCAGCAACCCCCTTGCCCTCCTACCTCGCTGCCACCTACGTCCGACACATCCGCAGTGAGAACGGGCAACGGGGGAGCAGCCGACGCCCTGGAGCCTACGCAGGGCCAGCACGACAAGGACCGCCGCGCCAAGACAGCCTCAACGCGCGAGAGAGCGAGGGACACTACCCCGGACCGAGTGGCCGAGCCCGACTGCCCTCACCAGCTGGATGCCAGTGCACCGCCTTCGGCCGGACGTCCCGAACCGCTTCTGCAGGAGCAACATGCGCCGTCAACGCCACCTTCTACCACTCCTCCGCCCCCCGATCAGCAACCTCCGTGCTCGCAGGGCCAACCCGACAAGGACCGCCGCGCCAAGCCTCGTCGTCGCCCCCTTGCCGAACCCCAGACAAAGCCGACCTCCGAGGCACAAGACACCCCGTTGCCTCAGGCCGAGCCCCCTCACGCTGCAGCACCG
Organism: Diplonema papillatum; assembly: GCA_030068145.1. Taxonomy (NCBI): domain Eukaryota; phylum Euglenozoa; class Diplonemea; order Diplonemida; family Diplonemidae; genus Diplonema; species Diplonema papillatum. The sequence continues at coordinate 150,153 of JAPJBO010000530.1, forward strand.
CAATGTGGGAACCAAGCAACTGCGGCACCGGCCCATACCGCTCCCGCCCCGCGGGCCGTAGGGGGAGGACGCGGAGCCACGCGGATGGTGTACCCCCCACCCCGCTCCCACAGCGCGGACCTTCCACGTGCCAGGGGAGCCGGTCAACCCCCACCAAATGGTCCCCTCCCCCCTGACACTCTCTCAAGACCAGGGGCTACGCCTCTGCCCACGGGACCGTCGATACCAGACCACCTGGGCTTCGACGGGTCTCCCTCAGAAGGAAGCCCTCCGCTTCTTTCACAGCATTGAGGGTTACCCCCGCGCCCGGGAGATCCCCCCCTCGGCGCCCCCCTCCTCGCCAGCTCAACCCCAGAGAGCGGCGCCCAAACCCTCCAAAATCCGGCACCTGCACCAGTCACCAACACCCGGAGACAGGCTCCCCCGGGACAACCCTCGGCTCCTCGCCGAGCCCAGCAGGCCGGCGTTCAACCACCGCGTAGCGCCGCACTCCCCCCAGCGGCCAATCGCAGACGTCCCGAGCGCGGTTGGGGCGAGCTCTCTACCCTGAAGTTCATCTCGTTCAACTGCAACTCCTTCTTCGCTCGCGAGAAGTTGTCTCGGGGGCTAGATAGCATCAGCCGAGGAATCGCCGCCTACATGCCGGACATTCTCCTCCTGCAGGAGACAAAGCTGTCGAGCAAGTCTCCTCCTCCAGTTCTCAACGGTTACAGGGTGTTTCGGCGGGACCGAGGTGGCCTAGGCGGTGGGGTCGCCACGTTTGTGAGGTCCAACCTGCACGTAAAAGAGATCCCTGTCCCCGCGGGATTATGTAATTCTACGACGGAATGCGTGGCAATCGAGATCACCCGCATCGGTCTCCCAGCACTGCAGGTCTACAACGTATACCACCCACCGTCGAAATCCTCCCACACAAACCTCGACATGGAGCCCTTTCCGATGGACGACACCGTCGTCATCGCCGGTGACCTAAACGCCCACCACCCGGACTGGTCCCACGGGGCTATTAACGCATGCGGACGGAACCTGAAGGACTGGCTCGTCGAGGTGTCGGCAGTGGTTAGCAACAACCCCGCAGTCCACACCATGCCGCCGAGGCCGGGTATCAGAAACTCATCCCCGGATGTAGCCATCTCCTCCCGCATCCCCGGCTTCATACGCAACTGGAGGAGACTGGACTCCTGGGAGTCCGACCACTACCCTGTCGCCTTCGAGGTTCCGAGGGGGTACAGGCAGCCTCGGCCCCCCAGGCTTACATGGTTCTCCTGGAAACGGGCAGACTGGGAAGAGATGATGCTTCGGTTGGATGAGGAGAGCGCGACCCTTCTCGCCAAAAGACCGGCCACCAACACCCAGTTCGCCAAACGCATTGCCTCCTGCTTCCGCCGTGCCATCCATGATTTTGTCCCGAAGTACACCCAGGGCCGTGCGTACAAGGCGTGGTGGACCCCTGAGCTCACCACCCTCGAACGTGAAAAAGCCGCCGCTTTCGCGGAGCTGCAGGCGGAGCCCGACTCCTCGGACAAGATCTGTGCACACCTCGAGAAGATATGCGAGTTCAAGGAGGCCGCCACGCAGGCCAAAACCTGCTACTGGGACAGGATAGCGGGCCGCATTAACAGGTGCACTGGCATTGCCCTCCTTTTCCGCCAGGTCCGCATGCTGGACGGTAGGCGCAACCACCTTTCTATCCCTCCGCTGCGGAACGGCGAAGGTTTCTGCGTCGAAGCCGAAGTCAAAGCCGAAATCCTCGGACGGCATCTCGAGTCCGTCTGTGGGGGCGCAAACACTGATCCCCCCCGCCGATGGGCTCCGAAAAATCGCCCGTCCGATGACGACGTTGGCTGTGGGCGTATAACCGAGGACGAGCTTGATCGTGCTCTCAAGGATCTCGACCCGAAGACATCCCTGGACCCCGACGGCATCTGCACCGAGTTCCTGTCCAGGCTGGATGGAGGCGCCAAGCAGCTGATCCTCGAGCTCCTGAACATCTCTTGGGGTGAAGGGTTTGTCCCGGACACCTGGCGTGATGCCCACGTCATACCTGTCGCGAAGCCAGGCAGAGACCACTCCCTCCCTGAGGGTTACCGCCCTATCTCTCTGACGAGCGTTACCTCCAAGCTGATGGAAGTGATCGTCAAGAACCGGCTGGTTTTCCTGACGGAGAACGAGGAAGTCACCCAGGTCCTACCTTTCTGCACTCGGCAGGGCGGCTTCCGTAAGCAGCGAGGTACTGAGGAGCAGCTTTACTCCGTCATGACCACGATCGACTGCGCGGTACCTACCCGGCGACGCGTCTGCCTCCTCTCGTTCGACCTGGCCAACGCCTTTGACACCGTCGACCACGCCCTCCTACTCGACGCTATGCAGAGTAAGGGAGTCCCCCCTAAGTTTCTCGTGTGGCTTGAGTCCTTCTTGAGGAACAGAAGGGCGGCTTTCAAGGTCGATGGGGCCACCGGAAGCAAGTTCCACCTGAAGCACGGCGTGCCCCAGGGTACCGTCCTCGGGCCGATACTCTTCTTGTATCACATCGACGGCCTCGGCACCTCACTGGAAGCTCTCAACAAGCGAATTGTTGAAGAGACCCAAGGGGGTTCCTGGATCACGTTCTCACTCTTCGCCGACGATGACGGCGTCGTAGTCTCTTCCCCAAGCCGCGCCCCACTTGAGAAGTACACCCAAATGGTTGTGGACGTGGTCGAGGACTGGACGATCGAAGCCAAAATGCACCTGTCAAAGCTGAAGACGGAAGCAGTCTTGTTTCGGGATCCTGGTGCCCCCGAACCTGTACCTCTGAGGACGAGATTCAACGCCACAGCCGTCGACGTCACGGTGCCCGCCGATTACGCCGCGACGCTGAAGTCGAGATCGGCCTGGAAGTTCCTGGAGCCGGAGAAGGACTCGCCCTGGCACCAGCACCACGGCAAAATCATCATCTCGCTTGAAGTCGTGGAAGGCGGCCGCATGGTTACCATACGCGTCGCCGATGGGCTGCGCTGGGTAGGCAAGACCAAACTTCTTGGCCTGACCATCGACTCGGAACTCACGTTCCACCACCACATGCAGCGTGTAGTCGACAACTTCTCTCTGAAGATGAACTTCCTGCGGCACCTTTCCGGGAAATCGTTCGGTTGCAACACGTGCACGCTGCGCACTCTGTACCTGACGTACGTCCTACCGACATACACGTACGCCCTGTCGGTCTACGGCCCGTACCTCCTTCGTTCCACATCTCCCCTGGTGGCAACACTTGAGCGGCTGCACAACCGTGCCCTTATTCTCCTCCTCGGATGCAGGAAGAACACCTCCGAATTCTCAGCGCAACAAGAATCCGGGATCTTGCCGCTCCGTGCGATAGCAAGGCTCCGTATCGCCGCTTTGCGAGAGAGAATGCGGCGCCGCGGCACGCTCTGGCGAAAGGAGCTCGCCATGCACTCGACGATGAGGCGAGACTACGTTGACTTGTGCGAAAAGGCCGATACGGACGGGTGCAAGCGCGAGGAATTTGTTTTCAACCCGTTTGCCCCCTGGACGCCCAGCCCTAGGGTGTCTATAGTCGCCACCCTGCCAGGGAAGAAGGGCGACTCGCCTGCGGCCAAGAGGCGTATCGTCGTAGCCCGGCTGAATGAGCTTGACCCGACGGACTGCTCAGCCTGGGTGGACGGCTCGGTGCTCAAAGGTGAACCGCCGCCCCAGCCGCCGCCCTCGATAGCCGACAATTGGGACGAACGTCATCTCCCGTGGCTGAAGCGCTACAACGATAAGACGACATGGGGCGGGGCCGGACTGTACTTCGTGTTCGAGCCGTCTATCACCGACAGCCTGCGCAACGTCGCTGGTATGAAGCTCACCGCCGCCGGGGATCGGCGCACGACAACCCGGTCGTTCCCGGTCGGGAAATACGCGCACAGCTACCGCGCGGAGCAGGTAGCCCTGTACTCGGCCCTGGTGTTCTACAGTCAGCATCTCGCGCCGACGACTCGCCCGCTCCACATCCTCATCCTGAGCGACTCCCAATCGTTTCTCAAAACGTTGAGTGCCGGCCCGCATGCCCAAGTCGAGCCTCTCGCCATAGAGTGCTGGAAGATCCTGTCGGATCTGGAAGCAAGGGGTTATCTAGCCACCTTGCAGTTCGTCTACGGGCACTGCGGGCTTGAAGGCAACGACGTGGCGGACAACCTCGCAAAAACTGCGGCCCTCGCACACCGTCAGGCTGCGGAAGACTCTTCCGCGATTCACCCTGAGCCCTACCCGCTGACCGTCGCTGATGCAATCTGCCGCTATCGACGGTACCTACGACTGGATAGCAGCGAATTAGGTGCCAAGGGTGCGTTCGAGCGTGCAGACGAGCACGGGAACATCTCGCCGTTCGCCCGTATTGTTCACGGGCGGCCGATACCTCGACGCCGTCACCTCACGGCGCGGGCGGAGCGAGAGATTCGCCAGCTGAGGACCGGACACCACCGCCTGATCATGACGCTTTATTCTGCGTCGTACGTATCCCTCGGTTCGGATGAGCGGCGGTGGCACTTCCTTCCGTGCCCGATCTGCGGGGCTCGCTCGCCCAGCCCCCTGCTGCACTTATTCGTGCACTGCCGAGCCTTCGTTACAGCTCCCCTCAGGACCACGCTGCGGCTTGAGGTAACAAGGCGGATAAAGAAGGACCCAGGCGGACCCATCGACTCCCTCTGGTACTTCTTATTCGTCCACCCCGAGCTCGCCCTTTTTTACTTACAGAGAGCTGGCGCCCTTCCACCCTTCCAAGTCCTTGTGGCGTCCAGCCCTGACGATACCCCGGACACGACCGAAGAACACGAGTACGGGCTTGTGCCCATACTGTAGAGGCAAACCCGCGTGCTCTCCCGCTAACGGCGGTCGCAGTGTTCGCGGAACGCGGTACGCCGACGGCGCGACGCATGCTCGAAGCTGCGCCGCTGGAGATCCGCGTCCGCTCCGCGCACGCACAAGTTGGTTGGAGTTGGCTGTGCATTCGTCTCCTTTTTTTTTTTTTGTTCTTTTGTATGCGTTGGCAAACCGCAGCCCCACATCAGGACAACAGTGAGTGCAGAACAAACTGTCACAACCACGCAGCCGCCAGCAGGGAGGCACCACACGGAACCCGGCTGAGTGACAGGAAGGGGAGAAGAAGGGTAAACCGCGGCACGGTACTGCACGGGGACGCGCCTCGCATACAACGGACTCTCTTTCCCCCCCGCCCCTTCAATTACAAGTTGAAACGTGTGACCGCCTTCATATTGGCAAACGTTGGCAATACCACAGTAGTGGTATAGCCCAAGAAACAGCCCCGGCTGCGCCAGGCACAGAGGCCGGAGGGAAAAAAGGGCAACCGTCTCGCGCAACAGCGCAGGCCGACACGCCCGCACAGCTGCTAACAGGGAAGCAACAGGAAAGCACCACACGGAACCCGGCTGGAAGGCCCCAAAGGGGAGTTGTCGGTGCTTTACCAAAGCTGCCCTTGGTCAAACGCCGCCCAGGCCACCCAAACAACCAACTATTCTGTACCAGCCGGAGCGGCTCGGTGGAGCATCACTGGATGCAGGACTGCAAGTCGCTGGCTCCCGACCAACGGAACGCAATCACCAACGCCACGGCAACGATCGACAACCGTACCCGCCACACAACGGGGAAGCTCGACCGCAAACAGCGCGGCACATAACACTCATTCCACGAAAACGTGTCACAGTTTTTTGCTTCCTCATATCCGACATGTACAGGTCAAATATTGAGCAAATCCGGTTTTCGGGCTGCACCGGCAAGTCGTAGCGCAGGCGAACCCGAGCGACGTTACCGTCACCGTGGGGGCAAAAGGCCCGGCCGAGAGGCCGACGGCACAAACGCAGCCCAGGCGCACAACGGTCCTCGGGGACATGCCACGCTAGCGAAACACTTTCTTTCTTTCTTTCTTTATTTCTTTACTTATTTCCGTCTTCTTTCTTATTTCCCTCGTCGACCCCCCCCTTCCTATCCCCTAACCTGTGGACCTGTCACTCGTGCGCGTGTCTCTTGGCGCAAACGGGCTAGTAACGCCTGACCGTTCCGGATGCTGCTCTTCTGAGCGGCTGAAGGAACGGTGCTTGTTTTTCATTCATTCTTCATTCA